>BLSH010149575.1:981985-994938 GCA_018402905.1 Glandirana rugosa | reverse complement strand
TCAATCCTAAACACTTTAAATTTCTATGCAACCAGGCAGGCCCTTGCACTACATAGCTGAAGGTAAATCTAAAGGAAATTGAACAAGAAAATTGTATAATGTATGGCCAGCTTTAGTTTCCACCAAGAACCAATAGTTTACAGTATCTCTAGTTCTATATATTACCCATAAACATGAAAATTTTACATGATCCAGCGAGCATATGTAGATTATCTCATGTCTGTGTAAATCAGCATCACAAGTGCTTATGTGAAAAACAGATTTTGGACTTCTCCATGGCTGTGAAAAAATATATATATATATCAAGCAATTAGGTGAGTCACCCCTCTATAGGATTCAGCAATTTCCGGGAGGTGTGTCACTGGCGAACTCCAACTCTCACCGATGTATATAAATAAACGTGGGGACACACTTCCCCACGTTTAGAATCCAAGAATGTGGATTAAATAAGAATTTTGCACAGGAGAAGTGTGTCCCCACGTTTCTTTATATATATATATATATATATTTACATTGTATATATACTGTATATAGCCAGAGAGGCTGTACAAGTACTAAAATATGTTTGATAAGCAGTGTTGGACCAGGGTACCTGGGACCCATTAGAGGAAGCACGAGCATAGGCCGACACCTACTATAAAGTGGCATATGCAGAGTGCTGCTGGATGAAACTGACCATAGACATGGTTTGATCGTGGTGGCAGTATGGATAAGGACATTTAAAAGTTTTCATTTCGTTTTTCAGTAACAGGATAGTCAACCCTACTAACTATCTGCTTTTACTATTCGCATGTGACAAAAGACTGTCACTGACATCTCACATGTAACAAAACACATTGAAAGATTACTAACATGTGATAAAAGCCTGACAAAGTCTGCTTGCTTGAAATAAAAGTTAGTTGTCAGTTACTGCTCACATGTAACACCAGACTGGTAGAGATTACTTGCTTGTAACAAAAGACTGTCACAGGTTACTAAAGATCGTCAGAGACTTCTCATGTAGTAATGCACATTCCCCATTATTAATTACTAATTAACCCAAGCAAATATCCTAATTCATTGAATTATTTTAAAAGAACACTTTGCTAATTCAGAAGCAAGTACAAAACTGCAGCACGCACCAGCAGCAAAAATAATATATTGCATCAAAAAATTTTCATTAAGATCACTTAACTGTAACTGCCCTCATGTGTCACTAACTGTAGTCAAAAGTGTGTGTTTTTTCAATCCTGACAATGGATTTTTTTTTATACCACTATAGAGATAGATACTGTAGATAGATAGAGAAACTTGTTGGGAGGGTGCCCTGGCTGGAGTCCAGGCTGAGGTTGCTACTTTCACACTGGTTCTAGGGACTACACTGATGTGTGGCTACAGGGATCCTTTCCTTTTGTACAAGATAGATAGATAAATAGACAAATATGTAGCCCAGTGTCAGGGCTGGGCCCTTAGCCCTCCCTTCTTAGCTCTCAGGTTGCTCAGCTGTCGGTTAATTGCCAGCACTCATCGTTCAACTGTGGCTCACCTGGTGATCATTTCCTGCTCATCACTCCAGCCTACAACCAGCCCCTTCTGGCTATTTAAATTACTTGGTACATTTCTCCTGTGCCTTCATCTTGGTCAAACATATCTGAAAACTCTTTGCTGTGTTCCAGTTGAAGATTTGCCAGGCTGATGTCCCTTCTGGTTCCTGATCCTGTCTGCCGCCTCCAACTATGCTGATCTCTGGCTTCCTGATTTACTGGCTTGTTCTGTCTACCCGCTTTAGCTACCGTACCCTGGCTACGTTTTGACTACATTTAGTATTTGTACCATTATATCAAAAGGTGTGATTTTAACTACATTTTCTGTCTCCGTCTGATTCATGGTTCCTGACACCCAGGCTGGCAGCCCCTTTAAGTTGTGGTAGCGAACAGCCAAGTCATCATCATGCTGTGCTGCAGCCTGGCCGGACTATTCCCCACTGGTGATAGCTTAAGAAAGGATAGAACATGATTGGCTGAAAGAGCAACCAGGGAACTTCCACCAAGGGAAGTACTGAGAAACTCGCCAGAGGAGAAGGTGTCAGAGTGTGTGTGCCGTTGAGGTATTGGAGACCCATTAGGCACCAGAGAAGGTGAGAAGGTCCCTCTTGTCCCCCAAGCCCCAAGGGTATGCTTTGTGTGCACCAGGAAACTACAGGAGGGGGCGGATACAAGACCATTCATCCTGCACAAAGAGAGGGAGCAGCAGTGTTGGGTCTTAATACAGAAAGCTCCTGCACAGAGACAAAGTTTCAAACTGTATTACTGTACAGATCTGGATGGAATACAGAAAGTGCACTAATATTTAAGTATGAATACACATACTTCTTGAATTCAGACAATATTTATTATCCCATGTATTTATACATTCTTTTTGAAGCAAGAGAATAACTTTAAAGTGAGCATGTTGCTTTGCTCTCGGCCAAGTATAGGTTCACTTTAAGCAGCAAACAAACAATAAACAGCAAGTGCCCTTGTGACAACTCCATTACCTTTATCATCATTTCACATAGCCTAGAGCATCCAAATTCCATCATGCTTGTTGAGTCAGTTAGAAAATGAAAACATCCATTTGACCATTTGCTTTGGGAGGCATAAATAGTTTTTGCTAGGGTATGAAAATATGCAACACATTGCACAGGGTAGACTCTAACATAAAAAAAGATATATTTTTTGTTAATTTCAAGCTTGCATGTTAGCATAAATGTTTTAAACTGCTACTAACAATACTTCATAGCAGGCGCTTCCATGTGTCTACAAATTATTTCCTGTAAGACACCAAAACATTAACATGCGTAAAATTAAAAAAGTTTGTACCTTGGCGGGATGTTTTAGGCACAACTTGAGCAGCATTAAAATTATAAAGTTTTATTTTTATTTATCCCATGCTTGCCTCGAGGATTTCTCCAGAGCTTCTCTTAACCTTTGGAACTCCCTACCCAAATCTGTCCGACAGTCTCCTAATCTATCCATCTTTAGACGATCCCTGAAAAACGTTCTCTTTAAAGAAGCCTATCCTGCTTCTATCTAATGCACTGCCTTACTTTCTACATCTGCTCATCCCCCACAGCTATTACCCTTTAAAATCAATTGACTCTCCCTCTTAGATTGTAAGCTCTAATGAGCGGGGCCCTCTGATTCCTTTTGTACCAAATTGTGATGTAACTGTACTGTCTGCCTTCATTTTGTAAAGTGCTACGCAAACTGTTGGCGCTATATAAACCCTGCATAATAATATAATAATAATAATATTTTTTTCAATCTTAAAATCCAAGACCATACAGAAATGAAAGGAGCAATCAATACATTAAACAGGGGATCTTCTCTTAACCCACTAGATACAACAGCAAATGTATACGGTTTCCATAAGAAGCATTTCCCATATACTGAAATCCAATTTTCTTGTCATAACACAGCTCAACGTGTTTCGGAGATTACATCCACTTCATCAGGACCTCTATGTTGGATATACACTTATATATCTAGGACCTCTCATACAGGGAAGGATGGAAAGGTCCACCAAAGGTCCAAGTACAGGGAGCACAGAGCAACAAATTCAACAGAGGGGCCAGGACATGCACACAGGGAAGAAGCCGCCCAGGCCAATCCAATCAAACTCTCACTCAACAGAACATTATAATTTATTAAAGAGGATGCTGGTATTCGTTGCCATATATAAAGCACTATGTTCCATCATATCGGGCCAGACTATTAAGATGAAAAAAACTCCATGGGCTAAGCTCTTTTAATTTCCATGAGAATTCTAATTAAGAGTTTTTAGTTCCTTGAGAACTCCCCTTAACCTTCCCAGCCATTTACACTCCCAAGTTCACCAGTACCAAGGAAAAGAACTCCTTGTATTTCACATCATGGATTGAACCTCTGCAGCCCTGCCCCACATCCACTCTCCACCCCATTGACACACGTAAACATTGGGGCACTCTGATATCTAAATAGCCAGCAGCTTTCTTGGTCACCAGTCCTGACCTGCCAACCTTCATATACCACACTGTTGGGCCAACAATAAGGTGCAGAAGACAGGCCAGGAGTGGTGACGGCAGAAGCTGCTAACAGTTTGCATATCTGTGCACTGCAGTGTTTCGGTGCTCTACAAGGAATAGTACATTAAATAGACCTCTATTTGTCATCTGGTGACAACTCAAAATTTCATTTTACTTTCACTCTCACTGATAAAGGTCAGCAGGACAAATGGAGAGGGAGAATCTTCCTGAAGGAGGCACAGGCAGCAACAAAAACCCTGAAATGTTAAAAATAAGTTTAAACTGTGCTGTAGTGCACACATGGAAAGATTAAAATGTATATCAAAGAAAAGCAACAAATATACTATGTGATAAATACACAGCCCATACAAATTATAAAAACATGTTGTGCTAACCCTATAAAAAAAAATGAGAACAACAATGCAATAAAATAATGTAAAATACGTATTAGAATAGAGTCTCAATTGTGGCAAACATGTGAATACTGATCTAAAAATTGTAACGTGATAGTCCACTCAAGTGAGTAAAGTGGTAAATGTGACTTGAAGACAGAATGAGGAATCCAACACCATATAGAATCCAGGAAAGCTTACCAAAAAAGCCATGACTCTCTTATGATAGGAAGGTCAGGCAACACCTATGCTGTCACGTACCTGATGGTAGAGTCTGGCTTATGCAGTGGACAACCTCTCTTACGGCCCTGGTTCAGGAACCCCTAATAGAGCAGACAGGAAGTTCTAGAGCACAGGGGGGCACGAGGGCTGGACTGGTCACTGATGGTGGTGTGAAGGTCCTTCCGAGGCTCGTGCAAGGCTGAAGAATAGTGGCACGGGCTGGGTCGGTAACAGGCGTGTAGTGCGGTACAGAAGGAGCAGGCAGGCGTGTGGTCAGGTACAAGCAGGTTCATTAACAGGCAGGCAGAAGAGGTACAAGGGGTCAGGCAGAAGAATGGTCATAGGAAAGCCGGGGGGTCGGTGCAGGCGGAGTTCAAGCAAGGTAAGGTTCAAGCCAGGTCACAGATAACAAGGATACTCAGGAACAGATAGCCATGAACACAGGAACGCTGTAGAATGGACAAGCTTCCTGGTGCTGTCAGTTTAAATAGGCTGTCTAGTGCCAGTGACGGCGTGCACCTGCCATGTCCACGCGCACTCCCGCGCACATGTGCACAAGCATTCCAGCCGGAGTTTCGGATTGTGTTTTCTGACATCTGCCCACAAAGGTCTAATTGGAGATCCTTATATCACAGGTCTTCCCGGTATTGGTACCACTCATCACTTGGGATACTTCTTAAGGATCTTGATCAGAGGTTATTATATACCCAGAAGGAAAGAAAGATCCACATAGTGTGTACCCATATGATCAAATGGTTATGAAAATGAAGATAAAAACACTCACATTTACATAGTTTTCCAACAGCTCAATAGGAAAACCCCCATCGGCAAACAGTAAGCTGGTCACGAATGTCCAATCGCGGGATGATGTCACAGCAGGCTCCGCCCAAAGCATTTTGTCACAACTGACGTCTTCCTGGGGGCATGGACGCCATGCTGAGTCATCAAGACTTATAACCATGACACCGAACCAAGCCTCACTTTGGGCTTCAGCGTGAATGTATATCATAATGGATGGACAAGTCTCATTTGGAGAATTTAATCGCATAAGCAATAAAAACCCAACAGGTGTTCTAAGCACTGTCCACTCCATCCAAAACAAAAGCAAAAAAGTTTTGCCTTCAGTTATACTTTAAAGTGCAACTAAACCCATCAATTTAACAATTTCAAAAAACAGTTGCATTCTCAGGATGTGCTGGGAATGTAACTGTCACATTGGTTGTGCTCTTAACCAAACTGTCAAACCATCAAATGTCTGGTGTCATAACTGATCACAGGTACAGCACCATGGAAGCCAAACAGAGGCCAAGATGGCAACTTCCTTGGCTGAAAACAATAGGAGGGTTTGGTTCTACTTTAAGAACATACCCACCAAACACTGCAGCCATCTCCCCAAACCTGCTGATGGTCAAATGCTAAACACCCTTGGCACAGAATATCTTTAGCATGCCCTGATTAAGAACACTTACACAACAAGTGGCTAAGATGATGCACTCTATGCTTAGAGAACACTAGAAGACACACCGTTATGCTTACTAAAGCTCTCTACAAAATGTCAAGAATACAGAAAAGGAATTTGGAAAAATACTATATCCTACACACCTAACAACGTGTGATCTGTTAAAGTCAGCCAGGAGTCAGAGGAAAGTGTTGGGAAAATTCTTCAGCATAAAGCACAGTTCTTTCAAGTACAGTAAGCATGCCCTCTGCCCAAACTTCTAAGGGATTCATTGCTTACTACGTTTGCATTAAACATTCAGGAAAACATACTGTAGGTTTAGTTATAAGTTATGTCAGGTTTAGTGAAGCTTTAATATGGTGGTTTCTAAGTAACAATTTTATTGACGTTAGTCCTATAGTCAAACTTTTCCACTTAAAAGGGAATATAAATATAGACATTCTAACTTTCTGTATAAAGTTTCTGTGGTGTCAACTGTGAAACCCCAACTTTGCTTTAAAAGAGATAAAAACAGATTCTGCTAAAACTTTATTGCACCTGGTTCTGTTCTTGAGATATTACAAACATTCTACTATTGTTTAGAAGCTGTCTATTCACACCTGACCTCTTGCTAATGTCTTTAATCTATTAAAGGTGACATAACAATCCCAGCTTTTGCTGAAATATTTGGATTCTATCCAAAAGATTTCACACACAGTACTTTTTGCCTGCTGCTAGATGTCTTTAGAGTGATGGCCAGCATTGTGCTGCCCACTTCTTGGAGCCCAGGTCTTTCTGGACCTGCCCCAGCATGTTACTGGACAAGCAAAAGGACAAGCAGAACAGTGATGAGCTCATGTTTTTGTCACTCTGCCATCCACAACTCTGCCCCCAGCTACATCATTAACCTAGTCTCGAAATACCAACCTAATCGTCCTCTTCGTTCTTCTCAAGACCTCCTGCTCTCTAGCTCCCTCATTACCTCCTCCCAAGCACACATCCAGGACTTTTCCAGCGACTCTCTAATCCTATGGAACTCCTTACCCCAAACTGTCCGATTATCTCCTACTCTGTTAGCTTTTAGACGATCCCTGAAAACCTTTCTCATCAGAGAAGCCTATCCTACCCACACCGAACAACTGTATTTTCATCCCCATCTGATCATCCCCCACAGTTAATACCTTTTGTTCCACTCGACCCTCCCTTCTAGATTGTAAGCTCTAATGAGCAGGGCCCTCTGATCCCTCCTGTAATGATTTGTATTGTAACTGTACTGTCTTGGCGCTATATAAATCCTGTATAATAATAATATCGGCATGCATCTTGTCGGCACATAAGCCAGGTCAAATTCAGGCATGTTACAGGATAGTTAAGTTAAATGCAATGATGCAAAACAGGGTCAAAATGGCAAAGGGCATGTATACACTGCAGAATAACACAAAACAGATCATGAAAGCTGCGCAGACATGGACTATAAACAGCAATGTGTCTGTGGCCTTAATCAGGGTAATGCGGCTGCATAGCATAGTCTCTATAAGATTCTATAGTAAGATTCAGAAAGTCAGGCTGAATCACGTCTTTAGTTAAACAGTTCAGAACACAGCTACTTCTGATTATCTTCATAGATAGTATACCGCACAGTGACATCCAGGGTAGCACTTGTAACACAGGCAAAACCTAGAGAGATCCAAGGCCCAAGGATGAAGTGCCACCCCATTGGAGCTGCAGTGCTTTCATAGTAATGGGGGAAGTGCTCCTCACAGAAGCTGGGTTTTCTGGAGAAGCTGCACACTATTAAGATCCTGACTGACTGCGACCTCTCTGAGCTGCTGAGAGAGGGAAATGTATCTTCCCCAGATGTGTCCAGGAAAAGCAGTGGAGTTAAGGGGGCTGCTCTTGCATCTTAGCATGGTGAGTAAATGAGCACTCCGCTACTCTCCACCCAACTGGAACTTGCTGTCCCTGGCAAGTTTGCAGACCATTCAAATTTCCTGCGAAATGTGTACAGGGTTTCTCCAAAGTTACGTTTCTACAAGCAGTTCAGGGGTTGAATCTTGGTTCCATCTTCCAGGACAAGAGGTAACATGTCTCTCAATTAATTAACAATGCTATTTGTAATATGCAGCATGAAGGGGGTAATGTACTGCCACTGGTCACTTATGCATTAGTATCCAGTGGCAGTTAATTAACCCATTGTGCTTCATTAGTGGCAATCATTGAACCTCTTTTTGTGTCTCAGTTAAGTTGCAGTTGCAGTTAAGCTTTTCCACTACATGAATGAGGTTCACCTCCTCCAGACGAAGCCACTTGGGATGGTGGCGTAACATGTAGAGGTGAAGCCTGGTGGTGATATCTTTGAAGAGCATGTGACATGTCTATTTTATGCTATATGTTTTTTTAATAAAATGTGAGTGAAGCTGGGTAGTGCGGTTTGTTGTTTTGTGATATCTGGTTGGACATACTGCACTATTAGAGATTTTTTCTTACATGGTACTGTGATTGTGGAAGAGACATTGGAATCATAATCCAGAGTTGGACCCGTAGGGGTCAGGAGGTTTTGAAAATCTGCCTAAGAGGACGTATAACCCTTGACAAGGGAATTGTCTCATTGGAAATGGAAAACTCAAATTATATATGTGGCTAGACCCAGTGGGGGTTGCAAGTTGAGGTGAGCCTACAATTCATCCAGTGGAGGGCAGCACGGTGAAACTGCATCTACAACACTTTAAATTATTTTAAACCTTGTGTGACTGGACCCAGTGGGGTCACATTTTGAGGTGAGCCCCCAATTCACCCGGTGGTGGAATTTACACGAACACTGTATGAATGCGAAGCACACTACTGATATGAGAACATAAAAGCACAGTGTTCCCTTGATCTTCACTTCACCATTCAAGCACCAGCATTTCTACTTATTAAAATTGCACCTTAATATATACTTTGTGGACTATCATATGAACTATATCACTTTAGCTTAAAGCACTTTATTATTATTATTATCTATGTGTCTTTGGATTTGAGTTATAATATTGGGATAATTTAGCACCTATTAAAGAACCTATTGGATACATGTTTAATATATGATTTTTTTATATTTATGTATTATTTAATATTTCATATATATTTTATATTTTCTATATGTTGGCAGCCCGTACCAGCAGCGCCCCCACAAACATCTTTCCTCTTAATTACCAGGTATACTCTTAAGCCTTCCTCCAGTCAAGTCTGAAATGCCTATCTCCTCAGCTTCTTCATTCACAATTTCAATTCTTGGATAGGGAGTCATGCCACTTTGCTGGCTCTCTGCTTGACTCTTAAAGTGGGGTGGTCTTCCTCTGTGCAGTTAGGGTAGTCTCTCTGGCAATGGCCTAACGCTGGACAGCCCTAGCAAGGGGTTGGTGACACTGACAACCTCACAGGCAATGTTTGCCTTGCCTGTATTCCTGTCTGGGCTGAGTCATCCCTTTTGTCAATTTCTGGATGGCCACCTATCATGGAGCTGTCTGTTCCAGCCTTCAGTGACCAGGTGTATCTGTCAGTTTCCTGCCTACAGTGACCATGGTTACGTTCAAGCCTGTACGTCTATCCTGACATGCTATGGCTGTTTCAAAAAGTTTTCAGAACTTCAAATTGCATCTACAGGGTATATTTCTTGCAAGGTTTCCCTGACCTTGTCAGATAAGAATCCATCTGCAAATTGTTCCTTCAGCCATTTGTCTACTGTGCTACTTGACACTTTCCCTAAGGTGTATCTCTGCTGCTATAACTTGCAGTTCCAGTATATACTGCAGACTGGATTCCCCTTTCGCTGCTTTCTGTAGATGAAGTTGGCCCTAAGGTTACCAGATGTTGGTGCCTGCATATTCACCGAATCCTGGTCTTCTACTGGGAGGTGCAGGATAATTTTTCTTGCTTCTCCCTCTAAGACGTTAATGGCCCAGTTCTGCCTATTGAGAGGACGGGATCCTATATGACCTAAACACACTCTGCATTGTCTTGGCCCAATAACACAAGTCCAAACCTTGCCCTTGTAACTTTACAAGCAGCAATAGACACCATATCAGAGTTTGGTGTATGATTTAGGACTCACTATTAATTGTGCAAAATCCATCTTGATGTTTTTAGATGGAGATGAAACGCAGCCAGTCGCCCAATCGTGCCCTATCCCCATCATTCCCACGTTTAAATCCAATCGTTACAGATTTTTGTCAGCTTATTATAGCCCCACTTCTTACCCGGCTTAGAAATAAGATTAACATTTTGAACAAGCTAAAGTAATCGGTTGTAGGTAAAACTAATTTTGTAAAAATGATTCCTATGCCCCAACTACTTTATTTTCTCCCTAACACCCCAATAGTGTTACCATTGAAAATATTTAGGGCAGTACATTTTTTTACATGTTCCTGTGGAACAATAGTCTACCTACGATTAAATATGAGCAATTACAGCATCCTAACCCTTGGCGTTATTACTTGGCAGTACAGTTGCAGCTTTTGGTAGGCTCAATGACTTGGCCCTCAGGCCCAGACCAGCCCACCCATGGCTTCATTACTTTGATTCTTCCTTTTTACACACAATGCAAACTACTGAAACATCTAAAGGTTTGGTATCTCAATTCTGAATGCACAGTGGGAAAAGGACATAGGCCCAGTCAAAGGCGAAGAGGCTCTCTTAATGTTTCTCAAAAACTCCCACAATTATATGTCCTATTAAAGTTGCATAGGATGGGGATTCTAGCTTATCCACTTTACAGTAGATGTAAGAGAGTTCATGGGAATTTGACCCTTCCGAAAGGAAGCAGCGTGGTGAGAGAGAGAGCGCGGGGGGGGACTGCGGACCGGACCCCCTACTCCCCCCACACCCGTAGGAAGAGGCGGGTGACCGGGGACTGGGAGAGGCGGCAGGAGTGGAGAGACCGGGAGAGGCAGCAGGAGTAGAGATACCGGGACCGAGAGAGGCGGCAGGAGTAGAGAGACTGGGACTGGGAAAGGCGGCAGGAGTGGAGTGACCGGGGACAGTATCCCGCATAGAGGAGAGAGGAGGCGTGTGAGCAGGGGACCGTAAGCGGTGGTGGAGCGACTGAGGACTGCATACCCCCAAAGAAGCGGACAGTGGAGGCGGGCGGTTGAAGACTGACGGGGAGAGGCAGCACTGTATGACAGACTCAACAGGCTTGACAGAGCTAGGAAGGGGGGGGGGGGGGGAGGCTAAAGGCAGAGACTGGCAAGCTGTAGTGTCAGATTACAGGGGCTAAGCAGAGAGGCACAACTGCTAATAAAAGACTGACTGTGGGAGCTGTTTATTGTGAGACCTGTGTATTGGGAGTACCTGTGTATTGTGAGACCTGTGTATTGTGAGACCTGTGTATTGGGAGAACCTGTGTATTGGGAGTACCTGTGTATTGCGAGACCTGTGTATTGGGAGTACCTGTGTATTGTGAGACCTGTGTATTGTGAGACCTGTGTATTGGGAGTCCTTGTGTATTGGGAGTACCTGTGTATTGTGAGATCTGTGTATTGTGAGACCTGTGTATTGGGAGTACCTGTATATTGGGAGTACCTGTGTATTGTGAGACCTGTGTATTGGGAGTACCTGTGTATTGTGAGACCTGTGTATTGGGAGTACCTGAGTGTTGGGAGTACCTGTGTATTGGGAGTACCTGAGTGTTGGGAGTACCTGTGTATTGGGAGTACCTGAGTGTTGGGAGTACCTGTGTATTGGGAGTACCTGTGTGTTGGGAGTAACTGTGTATTGGGAGTACCTGTGTGTTGGGAGTACCTGTGTATTAAGAGTATCTGTGTATTGTGAATACCTGTGTATTGGGGGTACCTGAGTGTTAGGAGTACCTCTGTGTTGTGAGCACCTGTGTGTTGTGAGTACCTGAGTGTTGTGAGTACCTGAGTATTCTGTGAGTAGCGGGTACCTGAGTATTCTGTGAGTACCTGAGTAGCAAGTATCTGAGGATAGGGAATACCAGAGTATAGTGAGTACCAGGGTATCAGGTGAGTGCCTGAGTATCAGGCGAGTACCTGAGTATTGGGCGGGTATCTGAGTAATATAGTGTGAGTACCCGAGTGTAGCGTGAGTACCCAGAGTAGCGTGATTACCAAGTGTGGCGTGAGTACTGAGTGCTGTGAGTACCTGTGTACTGTGAGTATTAGAGGCAGGCAGCCAGCAGTTAGGTAATTGGATAGAGCATAATTCCCAGTCCCCACTAAATCAATAGGTACGATGCCCGGCGGGTGTGGAGAAGCAACTCGGTGTACATCTTGTTGCATGTATGCATTCCTTGATCATGCGATCGAGGGCGAATACGGCTGTGCAAAATGTAAGATCATTGTTTCCCTGGAAGCCCAGGTTCTGAATCTAAGGAAGCAGCTGTCAATACTCAGACGACACTCCATACATAAGGAGAGTTGGGATCGTACTCGGCAGGTGCCGGCAGGGGCCAGCACAGAGGCCGGTGGAGACATAGAGGTGCAGGCACCAGAACAAAGCGGACTGAAGTAGGGGTGGGAGCGATCTCCTCAATGAGGGGACCGTCGATCCCCGCGGTATGACGAGGTCGCTACGACTAAGGACTGACCAAAGGCGTTATAGTGTGTTGCCCCACATGGATAACCCTACGAGGTCGTGTCCTAGTCGGAGGGACTGAGAAAGGAAAGATGGGAAGAATTGACAGTGGGTTGATGAGACAAGACCACGGACGTGGAGATACAGAGGTGGCCGGAGACACGACCGGGGACGGCCGTGGACGGCTCATGCTAGGGTTGAGAGGAATACATACCTCACAGCAGACTCATAACTGTCGACGAAGGAATCTAAGTCTTGGACCCGAAGGTCCCTTTGTTACTAGAATGTAAAACGTGTCGGCATA
>BLSH010149575.1:910312-955017 GCA_018402905.1 Glandirana rugosa | reverse complement strand
GGCCCGGACCACTAGCACCCTCTATGGAGCAGCCGCTGCTGGTGGTCTCAATGTTAGAACCGACAGTTATTGCATTTGAAGCATTTGGATAATGATCCAAAAAATTTTGGGACAAGGTCAAATATATGTTTAAGTATAAGGGATTGCAAAAACAAAGATTATAAAATTCACCGTACAGACCAATATACCAGGTATCAGGACGGCTTATATATATGCCATATTCCCATCCCAGTAACAACCGCCTACATCCAGGCGTGGTTCCTAAGTGCTATTAATACAATTCAAAAAAAAAAAAAAACATCACCAGCGCACTAACAACAGCAGCCCAAAGTTCCATAAAATGTAACTTTTAATGTACTGAATAAAAAACGTACATATAACCACTGGAGTAGGAATATAATAAAAAATGACAACGTTGTCAGTAAACACACTGGACGCATCCAATCACCCATACAACATCCACATACAATCATCTACCCTATAGAGTCCGTGACAAAAATAAAGGGGTCCTGATCAAAATGAAGGGACAAAAAATATATAGGCACCCTGAGGTTAAGGACAAGGGAGTATGTGGGTTAGGAGATGACACTGCTACATAATCCTCATAGGGTAATGAGGGGCAAGGTTGAAGGCAATGGAGTGGAAATGTCTATATTGCCTTAAGCAAAAGTAGGAGGTAAGTCAGTCATTAGCCGCTAGTTCCTGTGTAACTTCCCCAGTAGCATGATGAACACCACCAATGTATGTGGTATATAACAGATGGAAATGGAAGTCCAGGTGAGGGCAGATAAAGCTTTGATTTTCAGAACAAGGCCTTACCTTAGCCCTTGCTGTGTTTCTTATGTAGCGGGTGCCCCACTATATCTGCGGCTTTTGCTAAGCGGTCGCTGTAAATACACAGGCTCTTTTAGCAGTGAGAAATGCACCTGTCAGCCCTTGCAGTAGAATTTCCCTCCCCGCTCCTTCTTGTTTTCACTGTGCTGGGCTCAATATAATATGTGCAGAGCAGGACCCACACAGAGGTAATTTCCTATGTTTCTTGAGCATAAGAAGCAAAGCCAATAGGAGAGACAGTTATAGCAGCCAATGAAGGAGGCTTTTATAATCAGCAGGACCAGGGGGATTCCTGGGAGCAGCAAAGGACTCTGGAATATGAAGTCCCCTGAGAGAGCTGCCTCACTGACTTTTAAAGGCACAGAACTACAAATCACAGGGGTCTCTGCAAAAGCAGAGGGCTGGCTAAGGACTCAATTTTGGAAGGCTGGGGAGTTCTCCATGAGGGAGAGAAGGAGACAGACCTGAGAGGCTGCTGTTAACCACAGAGGGGATCCATCCAGTCACAGCTCCAAAGGTCGGTGTGCTGATCCTGCCACAGCTCCAGGGGTCGGACGGTGATGAACATCCCATCTGAGAGGGATCCCAGAGTACATCCCCAGGTGTTCTTTAGGATGTGGGCCAATCCGGTTACAAGGTGGCCAGTCAGGCCTTTGGGGGAACCTAGCGCTTGATCCTTTAATTACAGGACGGGTGAGCGGGCGTTTTGCCTTTCCTTAACCAGTTCCCATCTGCGCCATAGCCAAATGATGGCTACAACGCGGCTCTAAAATGCTGGGAGGCCGTCAATAGACGTCCTCCCATTTGGCTTGTGCTGGGCGTGCTCACGGCGGTGCGCACACGTCGCATGAGCGTGCCTGCGGGTTGGGCGGACCCGATGTCCACCGGAGACCCGCGATCCCCTCACAGAGAGCCGGAACGGGGAACCGCCGTTGTAAACACGGCGGTTCTCCGTTCTGTGAGGGGGGGGCATGCCAGATCTACTGATCCCTTTTATTGGGATCAGTTAGATCTGTCATGTCCCTGCCAACCCGGCCCCCCCCCCCCACAGTTAGAACACACCCAGGGAACACTTCTAACCCCTTCACTGCCCCCTTAGTGTTAACCCCTTTCCTGCTAATGACATTTATACAGTAATCAGTGTCTATTTTTAGATCTGATCGCTGTATAAATCTCATTGGTCCCAAAAAAGTGTTAAGAACGTCCGACATATCCGCCGCAATATCGCAGTCCCCATAAAAATCACAGATCGCTGCCATTACTAATAAAAAAAATAAATAAATAAAAACGCCATAAACCAATATCCCTAGTTTGTAGGCACTATAACTTTTGCGCAACCCAATTAATATACACCGATTGCGATTTTTTTTCCACCAAAAATATGTAGAAGAATATATATCGGTCTAAACTGATGAATAACTTTGTTTTTTTATTTTTGGTTATTTATTATAACAAAAAATAAAAAAAATATTGTTCTTTTTTCAAAATCGTCACCCTTTATTTGTTTATAGTGCAAAAAATAAAAACCGCAGAGGTGATCAAATACCACCAAAGGAAAGCTCTATTTGTGGGAAAAAAAGGACGCCAATTTTGTTTTGGTACAACGTCGCACGACCGCACAATTTACATTCAAAGAGGGACAGCGCTGAAAATTGGTGGGGGGTTTAAGTGCCCAGTAAGGAAGTGATTAAAGACACAGTAGTCAGGCAACATTGCCTTACCAGTCCCCACATTGGTAGGAACACTCGCGCCCTGCTGAACAGCCATTACATTTCACTTTGCCTACCAGGATACTTACAAGTACCCTTTGTTTATCCTGCTCAACAGGGCACCAATGGCAGGCTAGCCAAAGATCTTGGATATCTCCATTGTAAGGACCCTCTGTTACCTGTTACTTCGTTAGTATCAGTGATTTAGTCATCCCAGTGACTACCTTTAAAGGGGAACTCTCACTATAACTGTTACAGTGATAATTTGCATTTGTTCCCTATTGCCTCACATGTTCATTGCCTGGGTCTGTGATTTCAGGATTAGAGGGAAACAGAGTGACAGTTGTTAAGTCAGATCATTTCCCCTTTATGACTGAGTGTAGGGATATGCAATTAGTAGACCTCCAGCTGTTGCAAAACTACAGGTCCCATCATGCCTCTGCCTCTGGGTGTCATGCTTGTGGCTGTCAGAGTATTGCTATGCCTCATGGGACTTGTAGTTCTGCAACATCTGGAGGTCCCCTAATTGCATACTCCGCCCTTAGTGCATAGGCCACTTTAAAGGCATTTAAGCTGTTTGACTGTATTATTTTGAAGTCTGAATTTAGGTTTTGGTTTATACCATTAAATATCGCATTTTGACATTTGAATATTAGTATATGGTTTGTTTGGTTATGGAAAGTCTCCCAGTAAACAAACTTCCTGTTCACTACATTTGTGTCTGTTTTACTGTGCATTGCAAGTACACTGTTTGCTAGGTGTACCAAAGGGGCTGGGACAGTTCTTTGGGGTTGAAAGGCAGAGTAACGGACATACGTGCTCCTGTGGGGAGTAGCGCTACATTTAAAGGCTTCAGAGTCTCCCTGCTTTAGATTTGGAATATAAGAGCCAGTAAGACACAGGAAGCAGTTTACCAGCTGACCTCATTAGCGCACACACCCTGCATCATGCACAGCTCTCTCTCTTACTCTCGTGAGAGTTTACCAGGAAGGGAGGGGGGATGAGTCATAAGAAGGCCAATGAGAGCTGCAGAGCTGGAGATGTGCCTCTGTGTGTCTGTGTAAATCCAGGAAGTGAACAGGCAGCAGCTTCAGCTGCCCTCAGTAAAAATGATTGCAACCAGACTCAGTGGAGGGAGATTTCTGCAACATATTTGGCAAGTACAGAATCACTGTATATATAAAATAATATGCAAAGAGGTTGGAGGGAAGCCTTAGAATGCCAAAGATGTTTTTATTACAAATGATGTGGGCAGACTGCAGTTCCTCTTTAATGCAAAGAATGCATAGAAATAACTTTCTGCCTTTGCAACCACTTTCAGATTAACCTCTTCCTGTCCGCGCCATAGCCGAATTATGGCTACAGCGTGGCTCTAAAATGCCGGGAGGCCATCAATAGATGTCCTCCCCTTTGGCTCGCGCTGGGCGCGCTCCCGCCGGCGGCGTGCGGGTCGGGCAGACCCGATGTCCGCCGGAGACCCGCGATCTCCTCACAGAGAGCAGGAACGGGGAACCACCGTTGTAAACACGGCGGTTCCCCGTTCTGTGAGGGGGGGCATGCCAGATCTACTGATCCCTGTCACTGGGATCAGTTAGATCTGTCATGCCCCTGCCAACCCCGCCCCCCCACAGTTAGAACACACCCAGGGAACACTTTTAACCCCTTCACTGCCCCCTTAGTGTTAACCCCTTCCCTGCCAATGACATTTATACAGTAATCAGTGTCTATTTTTAGATCTGATCGCTGTATAAATGTCATTGGTCCCAAAAAAGTGTCAAAAACGTCCGACGTGTCTGCTGCAATATCCCAGTCCCGCTAAAAATCACAGATCACCGCCATTACCAGTAAAAAAATAAAAATAAATAAAAACGCCATAAACCAATGTCCATAGTTTGTACTCGCTATAACTTTTGCGCAACCCAATCAATATACAGCGATTGTGATTTTTTTTACCAAAAATATGTAAAAGAATATATATCGGCCTAAACTGATGAATAAATTATTTTTTTTTATTTTTTATTTTTGGACATTTATTATAGCAAAAAGTAAAAAATATTGTTCTTTTTTCAAATCATCGCTCTTTATTTGTTTATAGCGGAAAAAATAAAAACAGCAGAGGGGATCAAATACCACCAAAAGAAAGCTCTATTTGTGGGGGAAAAAAGGACGCCAATTTTGTTTGGTTACAACGTCGCATGACCGCGCAATTGTCATTCAAAAAGCGACAGCGCTGAAAGCAGAAAATTGGTCCGGGCAGGAGGGGGGTTTAAGTGCCCAGTAAGGAAGTGGCTAGCCCTGTCCACACTGCGGAAAGGATAATACAGCAGTAAAAAAAGGAAGAAGTTCCACAGCAGTTACCGGCTACAGTCTAAAGCCTTGTACACACGGGACGACGATCGTACGTACGATCATCTCAAATCGTATGTTGGCTGTTGTATGTAGCATACTGACTGCACTACACGATCGTACGACCACAGAAAGAACGTTCAGGTGCATGTAATTAGCATCCGGCCGTTCCTGACTTCGGAGCATGCGTGTTTTGCACAATACAACTTGTTGTACCAACTGCTCTGTACACACGATACAACGGTCGTATGACCGCTTGTTGGTACGACCAAGTTTTCTAGTCTGCTTATACAACTCCCCTTGTACGACCGTCGTATGTCGGCTGTTCTAATCGCGCATACGATCGATTTCGCATACAACGGTCCTTCATACGACCTGTTGTATATGATCGTCGTCCCGTGTGTACGCAGCTTAACCACCCGCCGACCGGCATCTGATGGTGACAAGGTGGCTCTCCTGCGCAAAACGCTGTCATATGACGGCGGCTGCCAGATCGCGCACTGTGAGCGCGCCGCCGGAGGTGCTCCCGCACGCTCACTGTGTCCGGGGAGGGCCAGGGAGCGGGTGCGGCGGAGTCGATCGCCGCCGGCTACCCGCGATGCCCCTCCCCCCCGAGTGAAAGAACAGAGGTCCGTGTATGTAAACACGGACCTCCGTTCTGTGAGGGGGGAAGGCCTGTGATCAAAGCCTTCCTCTACATGGGAGCTGTGATCACTTCCCTTCCCCAGCCAGGGCAGCCCACACACAGTTAGAACACGCCCAGGGAACACAGTTAACCCTTAGAGCGCCCCCTGCAGGTTAACCCCTTCACTGCCAATGGCATTTACACAGTAATCAGTGCATTTTCATAGCACTGATCGCTGTATAAATGCCAATGGTCCCAAAAAAGTGTCAAAATGTTCCGACATGCCCGTTGCAATATCGCAGTACCGCTAAAAATCGCAGATCGCCGCCATTACTAGTAAAAAATAAAACCCCCAGAAATTAATTCTCATCGTCCATAAATGCGGCCACTTTTGCGCAAACCAATCAATAAACGCCGATTGCGATTTTTTTTATCACAAATATGAGGAAGAATATAAATCGGCCAAAACCGTTGAAAAAAATGTTTTTTTATATTTTTTTTTTGGATTTGTATTTTAGCAAAAAGTAAGAAATTTGGGTTTTTTTGCAAAATTGTCGCTCTTCTTTTGTTTATAGCGGCGATCAGAAATGACGCAGCGGTGATCAAATACCACCAAAAGAAAGCTCTATTTGTGGGGAAAAAAGGACGCAAATTTCTTTTGGGTACAACGCCGCACAAACCGCGCGATTTTCAGTTAAAACGACGCAGTGCCGAATCGTAAAAAGGGCTCTGGTCAGAAAGGGAAGGCAAATCCTTCCTGGGCTGAAGTGGTTAATAGTCTAGGTTGCAAGAAAAATATATAAAGCGTATGAATTCGTAAAAACCAAATATGGTCTCAATAATTATTTATAAAATATATAAAGTACCCAATGCTGGTGAATCAGTACGATTAGAAAAGTATAATTAGAAAATTACTACTAAAAATATTCAAATATGTGTGAACTACATGAAAAAAAAGACAGTATTAAGGTTTGATAATAAACAGTAAAGAAAAAAAAATCAAACTCTAATTTCCTAGTACTGTATATAAAAATAAATGGACTACAAAATATATATGAATATACTGTAGGATTGCAATAAATAGCAATACAAAAGCATAAAAGTAAAGGTGTACTCTTTGATTCTCATTGTCTCCAGTGTCTCTATCTGTCTTCCTAACTCCAAACATCTTCTAATCTAATGTATGTTGTCTTTTGCCTCCGTCCATGGCACAGGTGCAGCAAACACAATCCCCAAGGAGCATTGTGTGCCATTGATTGGACTTAAAAGCTAAAAACTTCAAAAGTCTCACAAAGTAAAAAGAAAACTCCTTTCATATAACACTGAGGACACCTGCCACATTCTTCATCCTCTGTATGGAAAGGCTGGGTACACTTCATCCTCTTCATAGGAAGATGTCAGCAACAGAATATTCGAAGTGCGGGGAATTTCTAAAAAAAGATGAAAAGGAAGGCAGGGGCGCGCAGATTATTTACAAATGTCTCCTAGTCACAAATCTAGGACTTTAAACTAAGCCAGACATATGAGGACAATCATTTCCATTTACAGAGTTGGAATTAGTAAGGATGGCGCGGTATTCTTGGACCAGAACAGCAAGAGATTTCAGTACTGTGGATTCATCAATCACCTAGTCTTAAATGCATTCACTTTTTTCATCATTAATGGCATCATTAAAGTACACAGTATGTTGGGGCAAAATAAAAAAAAATATATGCAGTACATCTGTGTAATACATACATACAGTATCTCACAAATGTGAGTACACCCCTCACATTTTTGTAAATATTTTACTATATCTTTTCATGTGACAACACTGAAGAAATGACACTTTGCTACAATGTAAAGTAGTGAGTGTACAGCTTGTATGACAGTGTAAATTTACTGTCCCGTCACAATAACTCAACACACAGCCAATAATGTCTAAACCTCTGGCAACAAAAGTGAGAACACCCCAAAGTGAAAATGTCCAAATTGGGCCCAATTAGCCATTTTACCTCCCCGGTATCATGTGACTTGTTAGTGTTGCAAGGTCTCAGGTGTGAATGTGGAGCAGGTGTGTTAAATTTGGTGTTATCGCTCTCATCCTGGTCACTGGAAGTTCAACATGGCACCTCATGGCAAAGAACTCTCTGAGGATATGAAAAATAAAATTGTTGCTCTACATAAAGATGGCCTAGGCTATAAGAAGATTTCCGAGACCCTGAAACTGAGCTGCAGCACGGTGGCCAAGACCATACAGCAGTTTAACAATCCACTCAGAACAGGCCTCGCATCATATCCAGAGGTTGTCTTTGGGAAATAGACGTATGAGTGCTGCCAGCATTGCTGCAGGCAGAGGTTGGAGGGGTGGGGTCAGCCTGTCAGTGCTCAGATCATACGCCACACACTGCATCAAATTGGTCTGCATGGCTGTCATCCCAGAAGGAAGTCTCTTCTAAAGATGATGCACAAGAAAGCCCGCAAACAGTTTGCTGAAGACAAGCAGACTATGGACATGGATTACTGGAACCATGTCCTGTGATCTGATGAGACCAAGATATACTTATTTGGTTCAGATGGTGTCAAGCGTGTGTGGCGGCAACCAGGTGAGGAGTACAAAGACGCCTACAGTCAAGCATGGTGGTGGGAGTGTCATGGTCTGGGGCTGCATGAGTGCTGCCGGCACTGGGAAGCTACAGTTCATTGAAGGAACCATGAATGCCAACATGTACTGTGACATACTGAAGCAGAGCATGATCCCCTACCTTCGGAGACTGGTCCGCAGGGGAGTATTCCAACATGATAACAACCCCAACACACACATCCAAGAGTACCACTGCATTGCTAAAGAAGCTGGGGGTAAAGGTGATGGACAGGCCAAGCATGTCTGCAGACTTGCAAGCATGTCTCCAGACCTAAACCCTATTGAGATGTAAGCATGTCTCCAGACCTAAACCCTATTGTGCATCTGTGGGGCATCCTCACACGGAAGGTGGAGGAGCGCAAGGTCTCTAACATCCACCAGCTCTGTGATTTCCTCATGGAGGAGTGGAAGAGGACTCCAGTGGCAACCTGTGAACTCCATGCCCAAGAGGGTTAAGGCAGTGTTGGAAAATAATGGTGGCCACACAAAATATTGACACTTTGGGCCCAGTTTGGACATTTTCACTTAGGGATAACAGGATTTGCAAAAGGCATAAGGAACACACACACAATTAAAACACAGAAGCACTATTAGGAGATTGTTGTCACCTTATAACAAGAAGTCCTTGAACAAGGACTTTTACTGCATTTTAATGCTAGGTATTGTTTGAATAAAAATTTAGATAAAAAAAAAAACTTTTGAAATGATATTCAAAACCAGCAGTCCCCAACCTTTTTGGCACCAGGGACTGCTTTCACTGCAGCCAATTTTCACAGGGACCTGGGGGGGCAGGGGTTGGGGGAGGGACTATTCACAGAGTCTGTCCTCAGCCCCCCTTTACAGCACAGTCCGCCCTTTATATCAGTGTTCTCAGTTCCTCTTCATATCACAGCCCCCCTTTACATTACAGTGCCCGTTTACAGTGTAATCCTCATTACATCACAGTGCCCCTTTACATTAATGCAATGGGGACTGCTCTCTAAAGGGGGCACTGTAATGTACAGGGGGGCTGTGATGTAAAGGGGACTGCACTGTGATATAAAGTGGACTGCACTGATTAAAGTGCTCCTTTGCAATGCAGTCTCCTTTATATTACAGTGCCCCTAGCAATCACTGCCTCCTCTATCACAATGCCCCCCCCCTCCCCTTTCCTCTCTAAAATGATACTTTCACATTCTAATGTCTGCCTCCCCTGCACAGGACAGAGGCTGTGATCAGTCCATGCTTTCTCTCCCGGCTCCTCTACCCACTCGACTATGTCATCCAATCAGCAGCACAGGGGGCGGGAGGAGCACTCCTTCCACCCCCTGCCCTGCTGATGGGATGACATTGTTGGCCGGGTGGGTGGAGGAGCTGGGAGAGGACACACAGGTATGGCCGCATAGCAGGAGGGAAGCGGCGACCGCGGTCTGTGATAACCCTGTGCTTACCGCGATCTCTGCTCATCTCCTGCCGCGCGGCCCGGTCAGCAACAAGCTGCGTATAGGCACCGGTCCGCGGCCTGGGGGTTGGGGGCCCCTGGGCTATATGATTTCAGTGAATGGGTGTAGGAGGAGGTAGGTGTTTTGTAGTTCATGAAGGTAAATTCGGCAGAGTTTATTAGACTCCTTGACATAACACAAGCTGAGTGAATAGGACATGTAGTCATGCCCCCGTAGGAGTTGCTGTAAGTAGTGGTCCCACCTGTCACACTGCCCTCAATCACCTTTTTTCCACCCATCCGGAGTTACAAGAACAGGCCGGTACTTTGTTTTGTTGTTTTATTAGGGGGTTAAACTTGGATGGGGATAAGAATATTTATGGATGCCCAAAGGATTAAACAGTTAATTAACGGGACTGTACTATATACACTCCAGTACATACACTTGCTTCTCAGTTAACTCCTCTTCCTCCTGCACATTACTTCTTCGGCCTAGTTAGCACATGGTGAGGCCTGCTCTCAATTAGCGCAACCTCTGAACTGTCCTTTGCAGGCAGGGGCCACGGGCCCCTATAGTGTAGAAGAAGTTAGTTGAAAGTGCTAGCTAGCCTTGATGGACTACTGCTCCTAGCCCATCTTCTTCCAGGCCCTGCCAGCCCTCCTGGCTGCAACGGCCCTCTCAACTGCCACAGTGACACCACAGTCCCAACTGGCTCTTGGCACCCTTCTCAGACTGTCTCTCACATCAATTTGCTCCGGTGTGCCTCTCCTTCCAGCTTCCCAGGGTGTGTATCACTCACCGACACAGTTCCTTTTCTGGAGACCTTCCTGGCAGTACTGTCTTCCACTTGTTTCTCACTTGTGCCTCTATTACATCCCTTCCACCCGAAATCTCCTCCCCTGACTGGGCTGACCCCAGGTTCTTAAGGAGGCCTGCCCCCTGCAATCCAGGTTGGGGGTTGGTCAGAGCTCCTCAATATACCTCAGGAAGCCTCACCTCCTTTTCCCCACCCTTTCTTCCAGAACTTTCTGAAGCAGAAAGGAGTGGTATCCAAGGGGTGTTACTCCCTGCAGTTACCAGTCACTGCCTAGGCCACTCCCCTTGACAGGATCAAAACAATCAGGCCTGACTTCCAGCCAGGCCTGACTAAGTTTACTTCACCTACCACAAAAATCTATCGCCTAGCACCTACCTAGAGGTAGAGTGAGCTACAGACGCAAGACAGTTCTAAATGTCTGTCAGGATCAATAGGTATTTTATGTGCTTATTAATCAGATATATTTAATTGTTAAAAAAAAAAAAAAAGAAAGTATTTAATGGTATATTGAACAAAAAGGAGCAAATACGAGAAGTTTATTGCTAAATTGTAAAAAAATTAATTAGTGCTCTTGTTATTTTCCAGTTCAGCATCAACTACTGTGACAACCTAAAGACTTGGTCTTCCATAAATTAATTTTGTTGTTCCTCAGTTGGTCTTGAATACATCTGCTAGACTGATTTATATTTCTAAATATTTTACTAACAACCTAAACTGTCAGTTGGGAACCATACTAGAGCATATATAAACCCAGTCATTTAGGGCTCATTCACATGGGCATTGAGCCCCCAGCAGTATGCAGAGCTGTTTGTTTACTAGTGCTGAGCAGCATGCAGGCAGCCCATATGAAGTGAATGGGTATGCATCAGCTGTACGGACTCAACTGCACTACTGATTTTAACAGGTGCGCAAGAACCGGTGCGCAGACCCTGACGGAGGGCCTATGCTCCCATCCCTGCTCCCTTGTAAATAACCCTATATATTATTTAACATAGTATTGCAATTTTTTAAATAATGTCATATTTTAATTCAAATCTGCAGCTTTTATTAAAATAATATCTGGTAACCCTGCCATCAAGGTCTTTGTTCAGTTATTTCCTGCTATAGGTGACAACACTTAGTCCCTATCTCCTAATTACTTTCTTGCAGTGTGTGTACTGACGAACCTTATAAGTGGCCATTCCAGTGCTGAAGCCATCACTGGAGCCTGTGGCTGTAGATAGGAAGTTGCTGAAAGACAGTGGAAGAGATCAGCAGTAGTAAAATGTAAACAAAAAAGAAAAGAGGTAAACCTGTTATATCTTAAAAAAAACTAGCAGGTGATTACGATGCTTTAGCAAGATAAATCTCATCTATTTAGGCCTTATATCAATTTTAATTTTTTAATTTTAAACCTGGTTCTTTTATTACAAATATATTCCTAAGGTTCCTTTCAGACGGCTTTCTGATCAATTCCACCTATCTGAAGCTTCATGCAAATCTATGGGCAGGTGGATGTAAACTGGAGTGTGTCCTTTTACATCTCTCTAGCTCTGAGTCTGTCCAAGTCTAGACAAAGAAATGGAAAAGGACTACATTCTTTTCCATCTTTCCAGATCTAAATGTGATGGATCGGAGGTCCGATCGGACAGATTGGACACAAGTCCACTTTCATCCAGCCACTCATAGATCCAATACAGGTCTGCAAAGCACTGCTGTCACAATGCAGACAAAAGTGGTGTGGATGTCACAAAAGTGATATCTTTACTGCTCTGGTCTGATTCAGTAGGGGATCTGTTCACGGATACCCTGCTGAATGGAGTGTACAAGGTCCATTTAATAGAACCCTTCCTTCTCACTCTTTCCTGCTACCCCACTTTAAAGACCAAAATGTAGGCAGGTTCAGTCTACTTTCTCCACTGCAGGTGGCGCTCTCTGCAGTGGCACTGTAGTCATAGGACAGGGTCAAGAGGACAAGGTTTCTCTATGGTTTGCATGGCTCACATTTTGCATGTGGCCCGTGTAGGGTAAGGTATCCCGCCAGTTAGGGACAGTGTTAGAAGTAGGGAAAGGTTCCTAATGAGAAGGGAAATTGTAGGGTCTACAACTCCTCTGGACATCTTTCCAATTGGACACGAGATGGTCAGACCACATTCTGCCCTCTTTACAGGCATGTCAGTCTGGCTGACCATCGCTCCAATTACATTGCTGTAAAACGTGAATGCATCCTGTTGGGCGGTCTTCCCTCTGGATTCTGTTGTGTACTGTTTCTGCATACTTCAATACAAGTTCTTTATTGCACCGGTCTGTGTGAATTATTGCCACCATGCCATGCTGCACCCCACATACATACAGTTTGTAACCCCCTTAATAGCGACAGCAATTCTTCTGTGCTGCACCTGTGCTATGGAATTCACTTTCATGAAAAATTTAGCTTTTCTCCAATTTTGAAAGCTTATAGTTATCTGTTAATCATAGACATCATCCTAATTTTAAAAGGAGCCAGTTATACTATAATGTTACATTGGACTTGGCAGCCTAACACGTGGTCACCTTTTCGTCTTTGTCCTAAATACTTTTATCCTTGCTGATTCACAATTTTTTTATTGTCTATGCAATCTGCTTTTGTCTATGTTATCCTGCTTTTTCTATCTTTTGATTTTTATGTTAAAATTGAATAAAACGCACCACGAAAAATTCTAAAGTATGTCCCAGTTTAGCAAACATGACATAATTGGTTATAGAGTGATTTACTAAAGGCAACCATTATGCGCAAGCATTATTTTATTATCCATGCATGTGATTGGGTATTCTTTATAAAGTGAAGCTTAACCTCATTTACTAAGCTCTTGCAAAGTGCACACTCTGGGGTTGATTTACTAAAGCTGGAGAGCGCAAAATCTGGTGCAGCTCTGCATAGAAACCAATCAGCTTCCAGGTTTTTTTGTCAAAGCTTAAAGTGGTAGTAAATACCGCTTGGTCATTTTTACCTACAGGTAAGCCTATAATAAGGTAGGTAAAATGAATATCTCCTAAATGTGCACCATTTAGGAGATATTCACCCTGCATGCAGCTAGTGACATCACTGGCGCATGTGCTCTGAAGGTCAGGCATACCTTACTGGAACTTCAGAGCTTTGTACCGGAACCGAGGGCATGCGCGGGAGTGATGTCATCAAAGCTCCAGCCAATCACATAGCCAGAGCATGCAAACCTGGAAGAAAGACAGGTGGCACATGTCAGCCTTCTCAGCAGTGACAGTACAGCACTGGAGGGCTTCATTCCAAGGTATGTATTTCTGTGTCCTGATTTATGATCCTCATCAATTCTGAGCCCCCTTTGATGCCTGCTAGCTAGGTTTTTATGGTTGCCTAACATAAACACAAATAAATATCCTATTCCTGGCTTAGGATAACAATTCCCAAGTGGCCCTTCTAGAATCTCCACATGGAACAGGGAGGGAGGGGGTGTGCAATTGTTAGTTTAAAAACTAGCATGGCATCATCTGACAAAATGGAGTCAGCTCAGCGTGCGTCTTGTACATGATATCATTACATCGTGTGTGTCTCACGTGATATTATCACAATCCTCACCTGGTTACTGTCACACACGCTTGACACCATCTGAACCAAATAAGTTTATCTTGGTCTTATCATACCACAGGACATGGTTCCAGTAATCCATGTCCTTAATCCGCTTGTTGCGGACTTTCTTGTGCATCATCTTTAGAAGAGGCTTCCTTCTGGGACGACAGCCATGAAGACCAATTTGATGCAGTGTGCTGTGTATGGTCTGAGCACTGACAGGCTGACCCCCCACCCTTTCAACCTCTGCAGCAATGCTGGCAGCACTCATACGTTTATTTGCCAAAGACAACCTCTGGATATGACGCTGAGCACGTACACTCAACTTCTTTGGTCGACCATGGCGAGGCCTGTTCTGAGAGGAGCCTATCCTGTTAAGGTCCTGTAGGGTCTTGGCCACCATGCTTCAGCTCAGTTTCAGGGTCTTGGCAATCTTCTTATAGCCTAGGCCATCTTTATGTAGAGCAACAATTATTTTTTTCAGGTCCTCAGAGAGTTCTCTGCCATGAGGTGCCATGTTGAACTTCCAGTGACCAGTATAAGAGAGTGAGAGCGATAACACCAAATTTAACACACCTGCCCCCCATTCACACCTGAGACCTTGTAACACTAATGAGTCACATGACATCGGGGAGGGAAAATGGCTAATTGGGGCCAATTCGTTGATCGCTGTACAACAATGCAGCAATCTTACATGGAAGAGTGAGTGGGTACCTGGTTTTGACAGGTATCCGCTCCACTTCCTCCCCCCCCCCCCCCGAAAGGTGCCAAATGTGGCAGCGGAGGGGGGCGGGGGGGAAGCAAACGAGTGGAGCTTCCTGTTTTGGGTGGAGCTCCGCAATGGGTTTAGCTCCGCTTTTATGCTTCTCATACACTAGCTGAAAAATTGTTTGAAAATCTGTCATTTGGTCCAGTTGTTTGTTTTTCGACCAGTTAATGGGCACAAATATAAAATCGGTTTTAACTTTTCAGAGCCAAAAAATCAAAGAAACAGGTTGTAAAATTCTACAGAACTAAGGATAAATTGAAATGAATGTGTTGAGATTAATGTGCTTCTCGCCCAAACTGTTTGCACTAAGCATATGTGACAAAACAAAATAAACATGTATTAATTTATGTCCATTTAAAGATTTATCTATCAAAATTCCGTTATTACATGATGGCACCATGGTTTGCTCCTACAGCCGGGTGTTCATTATTCGAAAACTAGTTTGAACGACTTTTTGTATAATGTATGGCCAGCATAAGTTCACACCAGTACGGCTTCAATATTGCATTACTTCATCACGATTTCAAAGCTGCACATCAGTGCAATTTGCACTGACGATTTGATTGCAGCTTGCGACTTCGTTTAACAGAAGTCTACGCAAGTCGCAATTAAATCATCAATTAGTGCAATGATCTTTTTCATAATCGCTGCGATATGAATAGTTAAATAGGCTGCGACTTGTCATGTGATTTGGAACTGTCAAATCGCATGACAAGTCACATCGGTGTGGATTGGGGCTTAGTGATTTGACCTAAAGTTCAGTAAAATTTTTCTACAGGCTTCAGTTTATGTTCAAGGCCACTAAAGGCAGCATGCATATGGTTGGTAAGGTTGAACAAAGACACCAGTCCATCTTGTTTAACCTGAGCGTGTCTGTGTGTGACTACTATTTTCCATTCATTACGTTCGCTTATATGGTAGGTTTCATTTAACCAGGGCTTGTTTTTCATCCAGCCACAGCAGCGATTAAAATGACATTGATGTAATCGAGTAATTTGGTGTTCTGTAAACATTTTGAGAATGTGCAAGCGGAGTATGCCCATTGCAGGCGTGCTGTCTCTCAGATTGAAGTGGCACAGCGCAGAATAATATGAGAAAAATATGACAGATCCCACTTAGAATCGCACGTGAGAAGCCTGAAGAGTCAGGCTGCAGTTGATTACACAAACCTCACTTAGAAACCTGGGTAGACACGTTGACCCAGGATAATGTTTCCTGGATAGCTGTAACAATTTGATTTAGCACGTTGCCTGAAGTTGCTTTTTAATGAGCTGTGAATGACACTGGATTGTGGGTCACTCTGCTCAGGCGATGACAGTTAAAAGATTGCTAGAAATGAACATTTTCAAGGAAAAAAGGCCTTTTTTTTTTAATATGCGGATAGAACAGGTAATATGAGGCCATAGATTGGAAAATATTTTATATAAAGGAATACATACTGCATCTTGCAGACTCCCCGCTGAATAACATCTGTAGAGTAAGAAGATTCAATAAAATTAGTTGGCTGTGAAATCTTTAGCTTGGAATCTGAAGTATAGTGTCTTTGTAGACCTGGCAATGTTCGACTAACTTCTTGGATGTACCCTGAGCAAAACTATCAGTAAGATCCATCTGAAAGACTTCCAGAACTATCTGGTCTTTGAACATTACACTTCTAATGTCAAAGAATATGATTAGAAACAGAAGCATCGTCTTCTGTATTAATCTGACACCTACTAGACGGGATCTCATTCCATACGCGATGTCTCATTCTATTACCCTGAAGTGTGACTTCTTTTTTATGTAGTCTATATATACTCATGGCATTATATGAATTTTACTTGTCTTCCAAGTTGTACCTACTCTTCACTAAAACATCTAAATAAAAAAGTTTATTCAAGCCAGATTTACAGTGAAATACAAGCTCCTTGAGGGTAGGGACTGATGTGAATGTACAATATATATGTAAAGCGCAGCGTAAATTGACAATGCTATGAAGTACCTGAAATCAATAAAAAATAAATAAATACAAAATACAAGACAAAAAGTCTACATCTAATAAATGAAATCATGCTTTTCAGGGGCGAAGATCCTTGCACCCAGCCACCACAGCCCGTCATGCTGGGTCATTCTGGGATTCTGAGGGATGGCCGATCCGGTAAGGGACCATCAGACTTGGGAGAGGAGGTCTTCTTGGGTTACTAGGAAGCTCCGGGATGGGAGGATGGTATCTGGTAAAGTAGATTCCCCTGTTTTGTGGAACATCCTAGAGAGGGCGTCCGGCTTCACATTTTTTGACCCAGGCCTGTATGTGATGTGGTGTTGGAATCAAGAAAAGAAGAGGGCCCAACGGGCCTGACGGGGCTTTAATCTTTTAGCTGTGCGTAGATATTCCAAGTTCTTATGATCAGTGAATACAAGAACTGGATGTGCGGCTCCCTCTAGCAGATAGAGCCATTCCTGCAGAGCAGATTCTATGGCAAGTAATTCTCTGTCCCCCACATCATAATTCCTTTCTGGGGGAGTTAACTTCTGAGAAAAGAAGGCAATGGGGTGAAGAGCGGCCTTAGGTCCTTGTCTCTGAGAAAGCACCGCTCCCACCGCCGTTTCGGATGCGTCTACTTCCAGGATGTACAGAAGGGTAGGATCAGGATGCTTGAGGACTGGTGCAGCTGTGAAAAGCCTTTTGAGTTGCTGAAATGCTGCTTGAGCTTCAGAGGTCCACAGGAAGCGTGTGTGCTGCTTTGTAAGCTGGGTAATGGGGGCGATGACGGCTGAGAACCCCTTAATGAATTTCCTGTAAAAGTTGGCGTTGCACCGCTTTCCTGTCGGTAGGTGCCGGCCAGTCCACAATAGCAGAGACCTTCTGGGGGTCCATGGTTATGCCGGAGGTGGACAGAATAAAGTCCCGGAACGAGATGCTTGAGCATTCAAAAGCGCACTTCTCAGCCTTGGCATATAGTCCGTGCTGACGCAGGCAGCTCAGTATGCTTTTGACATGACTACGGTGCTCCTCCATGGACAAAGTGAATATTAAAATATCAGCCAGGTAGACCACTACGAATATGTCAAGGAAATCCCGGAAAACGCCATTGACCAGATGTTGAAAAGTGGCCGGGGCATTGCATAGGCCAAAGGGCATGACCAGATATTCGTAGTGGCCGAATCAGGTTCAGAAGGCCGTCTTCCACTTGTCCCCCTCACATATACGGATGAGGTTATAGGCCCCTCGGAGGTCCAATTTTGAGAAGACCTTGGCCGAACCGAGTCTCTGAAACAGTTCCAGGACCAGGGGTAAGGGGTAACGGTTCTTGACCGTGATCTTATTGAGGTCCTGGTAATCAATGCAAGATCTTAGGGACTTGTCCTTTTTCTCAACGAAAAAGATTCCAGCCCCGGCAGGAGAAGTAGAAGGCCAGATAAATCCCTTTTGCAGGTTATCATCCAAATACACCTTGAGGGCTGCGAGCTCCACCTCAGAAAGTGGGTATATCCGGCCGAAAGGAACCTCTGCCCCTGGAAGCAATTCTATTGGACAGTTATATGCACGGTGTGGCGGCAGCACATTCGTCCCCTTCTTGCTAAACACATCCAGGAATCCATGGTATTCCGAGGGGACTGCCAGGCGGGTTTCTGTGTCCGGGCAGGGTATGGCGAGGGCCAGATCCACAGGCTGTGGGAAGCAGTGGTGAAGGCAATAGGAGGATGTGAACTGCACATTGCCAGTGACCCAGTTGATTTGTGGGCAGTGGGCCCGAAGCCAAGGAATCCCAAGAATAACAGGGAAGAGCGGGGATGCTATGGCGTCCAAGCGTAGTAGCTCCGAGTGATCATCCGGAGTGCGGGTGAGAATGGGAACAGTCTCGTGAGTTACTGTGCCTGATCTGATGGTGGACCCGTCGGCCAGGTGAATCATCATTCGGTGGGCCTTAGGCTGGAGAGGAACCTGATGCTGGGCTGCGAAAGTCAGGTCCATAAAACAACTGCAGGCCCCAGAGTCTATGATTGCCCGGACAGAGACGTCTCCAGCAGGCAGTTGCAGGGTGACGGAGAGCACCAAATGGGCTGTAGGACTCGACAGAGACAGGACCCCCACTTTGGTGGGGTAAGGACTGCTAGACCACTTGACTGGGCAGGTTCACACCCTGTGCCCAGCAGTTCCACAATACAGGCATAATTCATAGGTCATGCGCCTTTGTCTTTCCTCGGCGGTGAGGCTGGGGCATTGGAGGGTAACCAGTCTTTCAGAGTGGCGTTCCCGCAGACGGCGATTGATCTGGATGGCCAGGTCAATCAGCGCGTCCAAGGTCGGGGGAACACCCACACGGGCTAGTTCATCCTTGAGTGGGTCGGACAGACCCAAGCAAAACTGGAAGCAGAGGGCTGCAGAGTTCCAGGTGGTGTCGGCGCTCCAGCGCCGGAATTCAGCCACGTACTCCTCCGCGGGGCGGCGGCCCTGCCGGAGCGCGTGGAGCGCAGCTTCGGCTGTGAAGGCCTGGTGCGGGTCCTCGTACAGACGCGCCATGCCCAGGAAGAAGCGTGCCAGGCTGGTGACTTCCGGGGTCTTCTGCTCCAGTAGCCGGTGAGCCCAGGCCTGGGGCTCACCCTGGAGGAGTGAGATGACCAGTCCCACTTTGGCGGTTTCTCGAGAGAAGGTGCAGGGTTGGAGAGTGAGGTATAGTTCAAATTCGCTGCGAAACACCCAGAACTTCTTACGGTCCCCTGTGAACCACTCAGGTAGGGGTACTTCAGGTCCCGAAGGCAGAGTGATGAGGGTGTGATCGGGGAGCCGGTCGGAACCGGGTGCAGTTGGTGCGGAGAGCTCCCGGATTTGGCCTTCCAGCCACACATACTCATCCTAGAGAGACTTCACCGCCCGGGTAAGGCCGGCCAAATGGGTGCACAGTTCATCCGTTGAGGGGGGCCCCTGCGCAGACTCAGGCATGGCTGTCTGATACTGTCACGTACCTGGTGGATGAGTCTGACTTATGCAGCGGGCAACCTCCCTTACTACCCTGACTCGGGAATCCCTGGTAGAGTAGACAGGTGGCTCAGGAGTGCAGGATGGCACGAGGGTCGGACTGGGTCACTGGTGTTGGTAGGAGTCCGTTGGTGCACTCGTGCACGAGGAGAGTGGTCGTACATGCTGGATCTGGAAACAGAATGGCGGTGCGGTACAAAGGGATCAGGCGGATGGATGGTTGGTTCAGGCAGGGTCGTCAACAGGCAGGCAGGCAAAAGTACAGAAGGGTCAAGCAAGAGAGTGGTCGTAGACAATCGGAGTCGCTGCAGGCAGAAATCAGCAAGGTCAGGCTAGCCGGGCCGCAGGAACAGAAAATCAGGATACAGGTTGCTCAGGGACACACTCTACACGCTGTAGATCAGACAGCACTTGCTGCAGGGCGTGCACAGATCAAATAGATTATAAAAATAATTTGTCGCTGTTTCCGGCGCGCGTGAACATGAAATGAAGTCCAGGAAAGCAGAATCTCCTCTAACAAGGATGTTGTTGTGTTTATTTGTCTCCACAGGACCTCTTCACATTGGACGGCTGTCCATCCATCTCCAGCTGGAGTTCTCTAGCTCTAGTGAACTAGAAGTGGTGATGGTTAGGCTTTTGTTATTGTAGGTAAATTTCAGGCCTGTTTGTTTTGACCTAGGTTTGGGAGTTGTTCAGAAAGGAAGCTGGAGATGGAGTGCTAGGCTGTCGTGGCCTTTGAGGGAGCTCCCCAGTGGGGGAGGGGTGACCTTGGGCCTGGGCTCGAGTGCATACTGGGCCCTCTGAGAACACGTGGAGGTGTCCTGGACAGGAAGCATGAGAGCAAGGAGAGGACATCAGGAAAGAGCACTGCCGGGCAAGTCTCCAGGGAGGAACAACAGGTCGCAGCCAAGAGAGCTGGTGAGTGACACACAGTTGGGAGGACTGGGAGGCACGCCTGAGAGGACTGGAAGATTGCAGTCTGGGATGGGTGCAGAGCCAGTGAAGTGGACTGTGGTGGCATGGGCAGTGGAGAGAGGCAGCTGCAGCCTGGAGAGCTGGCAGGGCCTGAAGCTGTGGTACTGGGCTCGGTAATCACGTGGACGGCTAGCACTGGGACAACCTACCTTTTGCTACACTATAGGGGCCCGCGGTCCCTGCCTGTAAAGGGCATCTGCTTTGGGCCTGGCTGAGCCAGTGTCAGGCCTATCTATCAGTGCTAGCTGGTCCTGAAAAGTGAGATCAAGAGTTGTGCTGGAGCTGGAAGTAAAGAGATTGTATATACCTGAGGTGTATATAGTTTGGTCTCATATACAGTATCTAACAAAAGTGAGTACACTCCTCACATTTTTGTAAATTTTTTATTATATTTTTTCATGTGACAACACTGAAGAAATTATACTTTGCTACAATGTAAAGTAGTGAGTGTACAGCTTAACAAATTTGCTGTCCCCTCAAAATAACTCAACACACAGCCATTAATGTCTAAACCGCTTGTAACAAAAGTGAGTACACCCCTAAGTGAAAATGTCCAAATTGGGCCCAAAGTGCCAATAATTTAGTGTGGCCACCATTATTTTCCAGCACAGCCTTAACCCTCTTGGGCATGGAAAGATATAATAAAAATATTTACAAAAATGTGAGGGGTGTACTCACTTTTGTGAGATACTGTACCTTTTCTGTAATCAGTTGGGCATCTCATGAATATCCTATCCCCATCCAAGTTAAATCTCAATAAAAATACAAAAACAAAGTTCAAGGACTGGTTTTCTGCCTGAGGGTGAATGAGAACTGTGTGCCTGGCTGGGCAGGGTGACAGACGGACCACAACACTCAGAAACCCCTACGGGGGGGGGGGGTACCGCTACACATAGCTATACATAGCTTTCTGAAAACATCACAGCCCTTGATACTTTTCTTAAGAACCCTCAGCCCTGATGCCAACACGGGAATAGTCATGCTAATATTTGAACACCTTTATATGCAGGTGTCAGTCTGGAGTGGGCATTGCTAGACCGACTTACTTTGAGTGTAGACCTGCCCTTCAAGGCAGGATAAACATATATTATTTTAATAAAAAATAGTACCTGGCAAAAACATATTGAAAAGTGGAGTTCCATGTTGAATGTCAGTTTAACTCCTTGGCGACGTATGTAAATATGCGGCCCCGCTGGACAGGCCTTTTTTCCGTGGGTGCGTAGCACAGAAGCCGGGGTCTCACCGAGCGTTTCGGTTTTCATACTAACAATCATGACCCGGAACTCCCAATTCCAGGACACCTGATCACTGTGATAGCCTCTGATTGGCTATCATAGTGATCAGTCACTGAGAAGCCCGCCCCTTGTTTTCTCTCTCTGAATCATGGAGAAAAAAATAACTGATTGTTAAAAAAATAAAATAATAATAACAATAATAACAAAATAAAATACAAAAAAATACCACCAAATGAAAGCCCAATTTGTCCTGAAAAAAAAAGCAGTATAATCCACCTGGATGCACAAAATATCTGTGATAATATGTATGGTTTTACTAACACGTGTCAAAGTTGCAAAATTGTGCTCAGGCATTGACATTTGTTTTACCCTTAGGTGCGAAGGGGTTAAATAGTTAGTTTGAGTGAGCTGTAATGGACTATGGAAGCATTAGCTTAACAGAGTAACCGGTGCTGACATATGGCAGCAGTACAGGCAACTTCCCATCTACTGCTGGATATAGAAAGAGTTGGGATTAGTGCTTCTTCTTAAGAAAAAAATAGTGAAGTGCTCTAATAAGTGCACTAAACACAAAAAACACCAACCACAGTCCTGTGGGCTACACCTTTTGATGTGGCCCGCCACCTCCCGCTTTGGGATGGTCGGCAAGCCCAGATCCTGGGTTCCCGACCCACCATCCCCAAGCATCAGTTTGAAGAAAGGAGCCGGCGTTAGAGAAAGCAGAGCTGATGCTTCCTGTATAGCGCCGGCTCCTGCTACAGGCAGAGTGATACCAAATGTATTCTGTCTGTGACCAGCGTGATACAGGAGGTATCTGCTCAGCTCTGCTTTCTACTGCAGCCACATGCTTCCTCCAGAACTGGCTCCTGTCACACTGATGCTCGGGGATGGGGGGGTCGGGAACCCGTGATCTGGGACAGCAGCCACCAGGGATACACACCAGCAGCAGTACCCACCAGTAGTACCAGCCAGCAATACCCACCAGCAGTACCAGCCAGCAGTACCCCCCAGTAGTACCAGTCAGCTGTACCTGCCAGTAGTACCAGTCAGCAGTACCAGCCAGCAGTACCCACCAGCCAGTAGTATCCGCCAGCAGTACCAGCCAATAGTAAAGGCTGGCAATATCCAGCAGTACCAGCCAGCATTAAAGGCCGGCAATACCCGCCAGTAGTACCAGCCAGCAGTAGCAGCCATTAGTACCAGTCAGCAGTACCTGCCCTGCAGGACAGCAAGCAGCAGCCACCAGCCATACCTGCCCTAGCGACAGCAGCAGCCACCAGCCATACCCGCCTGGGGAACAGCAGCAGCCAGCGATACCTGCAGGAATCCTGAGGAAGAAGTGAAGATTTAGGTCAGTTGAGTTGTAGGTAAACTGCAGAGTGGACATAGACCTGTCATCTGCCCGCTACGCTCATTGTGGCCCGCGACTGGTTTCCAAGTTGCTAAAGTGTCCCTAGCTCTTCAAAAGGTTAAGCACCCCTGATCTAGTGAATATAGCAGAAACATTTTACATATAATATATGCAGAATAAGTGGTTCCACGCACGTAACCTAAATGAGTATATTTTAAATATATATAATAGTCCAAACGTCCGTAGGATAATAAGTGACCAGTCTCAGTACCAGATTTAGACCTTGTGGGGACCCTGGGCACTTCATTTCCTTCCTACACTTAGTATCTGCAAAATCTCTAACTAACTCATCATACTATATCTCCTTGAGGACACTGCTCTCGACAGCCAGTAGGCACAGAGCACTTAGTCTTTCATGGGTCATCATGATTCTCAGATATTTCTTTATCAGTGCCAGTTTGCTGAACAACACTTTTCCTGAACAACTAGTGACCATCATTACCACCTGGAGAGGTATCAGCAAGCCCTTCATCATGTAATAAAACTGCCTGATGGAGATGGAGTGAGACGTAAACGGTGCTTGGCAAAGACTGCAAACTGGATAATTTCCTCAATGGGCACACTAGTGTAGTCTTGAAGAATAATACGTTTAATTTATTTTTATAAAGTAAGTCTAAGGCCTCCTCTGGCAGCGGAGCTCAGGGCAGTTGTCCCTTTTGCCCCCTTATAAATCTGGCACTGACCAGTGATACAATAAATGATCCTGTGTGCAGTGAGATTTTCATTGAGCTTAGAAAATGAGCAGAAGCATGGGCGTAGCATAAGGGGTTGCAGGTGTCACAATCACAACCCTGTCTATAGTGCCAGGGGGCCCTTGCAGCCTCCCTGTCATATTATATTCTCCACAAAGTCCAGCTCCGATCTGCCCTAGGGCCCCACAGCCACGCTCCAGTACTGGGCTTTCACTTTGCCTTCCGCAGTCCACACCCCTCCGTTCTCATTGGTTGGGGAGAAGCTGTGAGCCATTTCCTGAATGGAGAGGAGCATTGGGTGAGAGCAGCCCAGGATGGGGAAGTGTCTGTGCTGTGTGCTGGCAACATGGAATGGTAACTGAGCTCAGAAGAGGCGAGTGCCATCCTATAACCATGATGGGACCGATGTCACTGCTGAGGTAAGAACCCGCTCCTAGTCACCAGCTGGGATACCAACTGGATAATTTCCTCAATGGGCACACTAGTGTAGTCTTGAAGAATAATACGTTTAATTTGTTTTTATAAAGTAAGTCTAGGGCCTCCTCTGGCAGCGGAGCTCGGGGCAGTTGTCCCTTTTGCCCCCTTATAAATCTGGCACTGACCAGTGATACAATAAATGATCCTGTGTGCAGTGAGATTTTCATTGAGCTTAGAAAATGAGCAGAAGCATGGGCGTAGCATAAGGGGTTGCAGGTGTCACAATCGCAACCCTGTCTATAGTGCCAGGGGGCCCTTGCAGCCTCCCTGTCATATTATCATATCCTCCACAAAGTCCAGCTCCAATCTGCCCTAGGGCCCCACAGCCACGCTCCAGTACTGGGCTTCAACTTTGCCTTCCGCGGGCCACACCCCTCCGTTCTCAACTTTTGCATTGGGGCCCACAAGCTTCAAGCTACGCCTCTGAGCAGAAGCTTTGCTGACTTCCGTCATCCAATCACGTGCAAGCAAAAATGCTGTTTTTTAAAAATTTTCCATGCACATGATTGGGTATTGTTTGAAGCCTTACTTCATTTACTAAACTCTGGAGCAGCTGCACTTTGAGCGTGCCACTGCAGTTTGCAAAGTGCACAGTCTATTTGGCTTAAGTAAATCAACTCCATTGTATCACTTGTGACTTGTCACCTTATATCCTAGGGATGTTTGCACACTTATATATATTTAAAATATTCTCATTTAGGTTTTGTGTGTGTAACTGCTTATACTGCATATATTAGATGCAAATGCATGTGTTTCTACTATACGCAGTAGATTTTTTTTTGTGCTTAGTACACTTATTAGAGAGCTTCACTTCTTTTTTCATTATTTACAGGGGAATAACTACAGGGGTTGCAATTGCAACAAGGTCCCATGCTCCAGGGGGCCCGTGTGCCTCCCTTGTACACCTGGATAGGAGGGATGGCGGGGCGGCATTTAGAGGAACCATTCTTCTCCATTTTCCTCCTAATAGAGGAGACTGGTTCCTCTATATGCTGCCCCCGCCCCTCCTATCCAGTTTACTTGTCTTCTGCTATTCCCAGGAATCCCAGTGTGCTTCCCTGGTCTCCCCACAAAGCTGCTGTCTCCCCCCTCCTCTCTCCTGCCAGCTGCTGTAGAAGATGTGTCATGATGGAGAGATGGGAACGGGTCGCTAAATTTGTCATTTTCCGGCTCCTTCCTTTTCTGAATTTATAGAGTCAGTGATTGGTACCAATTGGTTCACTCATAACTGAAGCATACTAAACTGTTTTTACTATACTTCCGTTTCTGAATGAATGGGAGGCTCTATACACAACTATTTCTTTATTCTGTGGGACCGTAATGAAGGGACCCGTGACGGGAGTAAAGGGCCACAGGATCAATGGGAAGAGGGAAGAGCCCTGGCCGGGTGTCAGGGGGGCCCTTCATAATTTCTTGCACCGGGGCCCTGAAGGTTCTAGTTACGCCTCTGATTATTTCGTTCTTTTTTGTGTTGTGATGACACCAATAAGTGGCAACCGCTCTTTGATATTGGTATTTCTTTAGCACTGTGGTAAGAAATATTTTACAGGGAGTAACGTGGGGTCTTGTATATTTATTTTTTATTAGTGCTTCTTCACCACTCAGAAAAAGCTTTGTATTTTTATCGATTGATACAAGACTTCCTCTGAATGGCCAAGGTGGAGACCATGATGTAATCCGCCCAACTTTTCACCTTAGCCAATCAGAAGAAGCCTTGTATAAATTGATAAAAATACAAGGCTTCTCCCGAATGGTGGAGAAGTTGCATGTACTGTTGCCGGAATTTGTGCCACTTACTGTCTATAGCTAATGCTACTACAGTCCAATACAGCACAGACATCGGCAGCATCATTCTGTAATTTTAATAATTGATGTGGACTACCTTGCTCCAAAATAACTATTTAAAATCACATTAAATCATGGAATTCCACTTTCATTTTTAAACTACGTTAGCATTTGTAACTTTATATGAGATGTTTTCAATTGGGTTAAATATATTTTAAGTGTACCTCTTTCTACAAATTGTCTATACTGAATATACATGTTTCTATAGATCCTCTTAGTAAATGTTGGTAAGAATGAATACAAATATCTAACAGGCAAGTAGTGCCTTGTCTGAGTTGCAAGAGCCTCAGAAATCCCTAAGGAACACAATGGAATTTAGGGAAGATAAAAAAAATACAATGAGTTATTTTAGTTTCTCATATAGTCCAGTGACCAGTGTCTCCAGCGACGCTCACAGTTGGCTGGCCTGCACACCCAAACAACTCCTAATTCACTGCATGCCATAGAATTTTCTTCTTGTCCTTTCTAGTAGGGTCAACATATGGAAGAATTCAAACACAAAAAGGCAGTATCTATTCATTTTAGGCAATAAAAGATTTTCCACTAAAGGGAGAAAATGCAAGAGTGCTGCAGTTTTCTCAGCCCCAAAAAACTAATACAAGATGGGAGTATCCAAGTTGATTCCTGCTTGCAATTTTACTATCTGAGTACAATGTCGTATTGTTCTTAGTCCCCTAAATATGAGGAAAAATGATAAACTCAGTAAATGAAAATATTTGCTGTTATGTGCAGTTATTATATCTGGTCCTGCTCTTGATATTGCAGAATGCAGGCCGTGGCACAGGAACAGGGATCATAGAAGTCACAGTTGTGATGGGGTCTTAATTCCTGAGAAGGAAGCCTTCCTTAAAACTGAACTCCAGATAACAGCTAAATACACACATGAAATAACTAAAAAAGGATATATATTTCAGCCACATAGCAAAGCCCTGTTTTGCAGAACAAGAGACTTGATTTTGAGCTCTAACGAGCAGGGTCCTCTGATTCCTCCTGTATTGAATTGTATTGTAATTTGTACTGTCTGCCCTAATATTGTAAAGCGCTGCGCAAACTGTCGGCGCTATATAAATCCTGTATAATAATAATAATAATAATAATTTTGCTCTGCCATAAGTAGGTAACACTTGGGGGTCTTGTCCTTCCCCCAGTCTATGACTGGACAGTGAAAAGAGAAGCACAAGACTAATAAGCTCATCTCTCTGCTCTCCTCCTATCAGTGTTTCGTGTTAGCGCATGAGCACTGCAACACTACTCATTGGCTGCATGTGCTGCTTCTCCTTCCTCCATTCTGAGCTCTGTTGTACAGGGACTGCAAGAGGATGCTACCAAGTCAAATTGAGATACTTACTGTCAGGAAGGGCGTACCAATAAACAGGATGGTTCTTCTTGCATTGTTACCAAGCAGGCTATTTAAACTGAGCCTGTGTGCTATGCTTCAGTTCTGTCTTGTCTAAAGCCTTCCCATGCATACTTGCAACCTATCACTCTGTCTCTGACTAGGTGTGTTCAGGCTCCCAGTAGGCCATAGGCAGAGAGTTTTGACTAGCACAGCTCCATGTAGAGAGTTGTTCCTCAAGATTACTGCAGGTCTGCTATCAATTTATATGCCACATGCAGTAATTAACTGCTCCATAGCCCCAGAGTAGTAAAAACTCTAACAAATTAGTATGTTGACCTTGCCATAAATACAGTGTCTTTTCACTTCATTTGAACTGAATTGAAAGCCCAATGATAGTCTCCTTCTGTGAACTACTAATCCCCTTTCCCACCATGTAATGGATATGAAGATTTGTTTAAAGGCTAGCCTCAGTGACAACCAAGACTCCCTCAATAGATACAGTGGAGGAGTGAATGTAGCCATCCATGCACTGAAAATGTCTTTATTACCAAATTGCCAGGTGTCGATAAAAGAAAAAAAGCCTGAAAAAAAAATCCAACCACCAACTCTTTTGGCCATAATTCTCTCCTGGGTCGCATGAGTTTATTTCTGCACTCCTGACTCAGCTGATAGCAGGCTAAAGCCCGCTGTTGGCTGATGTCATAGAGTCAGCCCAAGATCTGCAGAGATCCTGAGAATAATGTCATGATCTGCCCAGATGCCTGACTGGCAGCTGAGAGCCTGAGACAGCCACTCCCATACCCTACACAGCCCATATCTCCAGTGAGCACCGGAGGGGCAAAGCAAAGAGATGGTGTCTGACATTTGCCACTCTGCTCAGTGAAGACCAAGAAGTGAGCAATCAGTGGTAATGTTCAGTTCTTGGTCTTAGAGTCCGTGAGGGACAGCTGCAGCATCAGAGCGATGCTGCAGCCACATAGATGATTATATATGTTTGTTTTTTTAATATCCTGCACTTTAATGACTGGTAAACTGCAATATATTTCTTTTTTTATTTTAGGATACAAATTCAAGTTTAAAGTGATTGTAAAGTCTCGCTTTTTTTTTTCTATAAAAATAACATACATTTTATATTTACCTGCTCTGTGCAGTGGTTTTGCACAGGGCAGCCCAGATCCTCCTCTTCTCGAATCCCTCTTTGGCGCTCCTGGCTCCTCCCTCCTCTTGAATGCCCCCACAGCAAGCAGCTTGCTATGGGGTAACGTATAATACAAGTAAAATCCGCGCTCACTGATGAATGTAAAAATTGAAAAAATTTAAATAATGAAAATAGAATCCGAAAGATAAATATTGATGGTGGCAGCACGCACAAACAATAGATCTATATTGTCCCAAAATGTACTAAATAATCATATGCAGCGCCTGCATATGATTATTTAGTACAGCTTGCTATGGGGGCACTTGAGTTGAGCCACAGCTCCGTGTATCCATTCAGACATGGAACCCCTCTTTCCTTATTAGCTAGCTGTCTTTGATTGACAGCAGCGGGAGCCAGTGGTGCCTCTGCTGTGTCTCAGCCAATCAGGAGGGAGAGTCCTGTATGGCCGAGGCACTCATGGACACTGCTGGATCTAGAGGGGGCTCAGGTAAGTATTAGGGGGGCTGCTGCACACAGAAGGCTTTTTATCTTAATGCATAGAATACATTAAGATAAAAAACCTTCTGCTTTTACAACCACTTTAAGTGGGTAACGTGGACTGCTGTTCAGTGCTTCACCACTCATCTTAACAATCTTAAGAGACTGCTCATCTCCCACTACCTGTGCTTATTTGCAAGTATTTTCACATTTGGGGTTCCAAAATCGACTGAAAATTGCCTAGGGTTATCATTACCAGTTTACTTAGTTGTGTAAAGGTTGCTCCAATTTCCAATTAGGCTGTTGTAAAAATGTTTCCAGTGAATGCCAGTTTTGAGTGCATTTGTTTTTTGCCATCAACTCGGTGGTATAATCATCTTCTCATTTCATTTTCATAATTAAACTTGCAATTAAAATCAGGCTGGTTACAGTCAACGTTAAGATAAAAACCCAATGGGTCACCATGGCTTGCAATATATTTTGCAAATCAGCAGATAAAAATAACAGGAGTTGAGAACTTCACTGGTGCTGCTATCAGCATTTCATACAGCTGTCGTGTAGACTGAAAATTACACCAATTTATTTATTCATTCACTGTAAGATTCTAAAAAGCGAAAGCCTTGGGGTGTACCGCTGTACATTCCAGAAACAGGGTGCAGTTAAGAGGAAGCAGAATGTATTCATTGTCTTTATGAGAAGTATAAGAATGAAATATGAGGATTTTGTTTGGGGGTGGTGGGTGGGGGGTTGATGAGATTTGGGAATTGAAAATAAATTAGGAATGAGAGTGTAATTGGAAACAAGAAGAAAAACATATCAGCAGCTGAAATGTAATGGCCACAGGCAAAATGTCCTTATTCTATATCCACAGTAAGATTTAATTTTATTACAGATTAAATGGGCAAAATCGATGTTTGCAGTGGGATATTGTATGTGCTATGAGTTTGTAATTATCCTTACTTTGGATATCCAGGACTTATATTTAAAGAGATATGCAGCCTTGAATAAATTCGACTTTTTTCCCATAAAAATGTGTTTTATAGTGATTAGGGATGAGCAAAGAGACTTCAGTAAATCTAATTTTGCTGTCAGTAAGGGAAACTCTCATTTAGCCCAGGTTCACACAGTTGCGGGATTGAAATCGTGCAAATTCAGCTGAACTTGCACAATTTCATTCCCGCATGTCAGTCCGACGATTTCAGAGACGTCTGTGCTGTTTCCTGAAATCGCCAAAAGTAGTACAGAAAATACTTTTGAGAATCCGTGCGGCAACACAAAGTCGGCATCGCACAGATTCGGACAGTGCCATTGCGAGCAAAAGCCGCCAATTTGGCATGCGATTTGACATGTCAAATCGCATTATGTGAGCCTAGGCTTACTCTCATTGATCTGCTTAGGTGACAAAGGAAAAAAATATTTTTTTTTATTGAGGGTGTATTTAACCACTTCAGCCCCAGAAGGATTTACCCCCTTCCTGACCAGAGCACTGTTTGCGATTTGGCACTGTGTTGTTTTAACTGACAATTGCGCGGTCGTGCAATGCTGTACAAACAAAATTGATGTCCTTTTTTCCCAAAAATAGAGCTTTCTTTTGCTGGTATTTGATCACCTCTTCAGTTTTTATTTTTTGCACTATAAACAAAAAAAGACCGACAATTTTGAAAAAACACAATATTTTTTACTTTTTGCTATAATACATATCCAAAAAAAAAGAAAAATAATAATTTAATCAGTTTAGGCCGATATGTATTCTTCCTCATATTTTTGGTAAAAAAAAATGGCAATAAGCATATATTGATTGGTCAGCGCAAAAGTTATAGCATCTACAAACTATGAGAATTGGTTTATGGCGTTTTTATTATTTATTTATTTTTTACTAGTAATGGTGGCGATCTGCAATTTTTAGCGGAACTGCGATATTGTGGCAGACCGTTCGGGAACTTTTTTGGGAATACTGACATTTATGCAGCGGTCAGAGCTTTAAATAGCCACTGATTATGGTGTAAATGTCACTGGCAGGGAAGGGGTTAATACTAGGGGGCGATCAAAGGGTTAAATGTGTTCCCTGTCAGCAGGGGCGTCGCTAAGGGGGGGCTGACAGGGCTACAACCCCATGGGTGCGCCCCAAAAAACCCCGGGGCTCGGAGAAGGCTATTATTTGCCCCGAAGCTCCCGAGCATTCCCGGAGAATCACCAGAACCGCCCGCTGCTAGAGGTCCGGGGCCGGCACTGATCATGTCTCCGACCGCCGCCATTTTAAAGAAGACCGGCTACCAATAGCTACATTTCTATTGGCAGCCGGCCCCGCCTCTTGTTTCTTCCCCTCGGAGTGACCATGCGGGTCTTTTGCAATGGTGGGAGCAGGTCTTTTGGCAATAGCGACCGAGATTCCTGGGGACACCTGATATAAGGGGCACACTGACTGCTGGGGACACCCCAAGGAGGCACACTGACTGCTGGATACACGCCAATGAGGCACATCAACTGCTGGATACACCCCAAGGAGGTACACTGACTTCTGGATACACCCCAAGGAGGCACACTGACTGCTGGGGACACCCCAAGGAGACACACTGACTGCTGGGGACACCCCAAGGAGGCACACTGACTGCTAGGGACACCCCAAGGAGGCACACTGAGTGCTGGGCACACCCCAAGGAGGCACACTGACTGCTGGGGACACCCCATTGTAAGGAGGTACTCTGACTGCTGGGGACACCCCATTGTAAGGAGGTACTCTGACTGCTGGGGACACCCCAATGTAAGGAGGCACTCTGACTGCTGGGGACACCTGATGGAAGGAGGTCATGATGACAGCTGGTGGCAGGCTACGTAGCAAGTCACACTCTGGGCTCCCACTGATTCTGCATTATGGTGAGTTGAACTATTTAATTTTATATTACAATGTAATAATAGAAATAATGTGCTTCAATCATCCTGACACCATAACAGCCATGGTGACTGGATGATTGAAGCGCTAACATTAGGTTTTTGGAGTATCTTTATCTGCTGATTGTTAAACTTTCTGAGCGATTGCGGGTGTCCGGCAGACATTGAGTCAGCCCCACTCACTGATTGGCTTCCCCGCTAACGTGTTAGCGTGCAAGCGCGCCTTCAGCGACACGCGCACGCCCACAATACTTGCTCCTGCGGCTGCTGTCAGGTGATGCACGGTGGGCGGCCGGCAACTGGTTAAAGTGACACTAAACTCTTGTTTTTTTTTTTTTAAAAATCTATTCAGGCTTGTATTCTTAACTCATAAAAGTACCTTCTCTTGCTCACAGCCTCCTCCAAATCTCCAGATTCCCTTTTTTTACTGATGTGATCTGACAGCCTGTTAGAGGGTGGCTACGTTCATTCTCCATGGTCCCACTGTATGTAGGAATGTAGCCACCCTCTCTTGCTTGCTTCCAAGATTCACTGGGACTATGACCTATGGGATTTGAAATGTGCATAAAGCAGTGCACATGACCACAAGGAGATAGAAAAACACAGTAAGAAATGATTTTGTGAGAAAAAGATTACAGGACCATTAACCCCTACAGATCCGCGCTATTGCCGAAGTACGGCTCCATCGCGGATCTGAAATGCCAGGACCACGTCCATGGACGTCGTCCCCTGTGCACGCTCCCGGCGCGCCCCCTGGCGGCAGTGGCGGCGCGCGCCCACCGCACGCTGCGCGAGGGTGCCCGTGGGTCGAGCGGACTCGATGTCCGCTCGAGACCCACGATCGCCTGACAGAGCTGCAGAACGGGGAACCGCCGATGTAAACACCGCGGTTCTCTGTTCTGTGACAGGGGACATGACAGATCTACTGATCCCTGTCACTGGGATCAGTGAGATCTGTTATGTCCCAGCCAGCCCCGCCCCCCCCACAGTTAGAACACACCCAGGGAACATTGTTAACCCCTTCACTGCCCCCTGCAGGTTAACCCCTTCACTGCCAATTACATTTACACAGTAATCAGTGGATATTTAAATTTCTGATCGCTGTATAAATGTCATAAATGTGTAAAAAATGTCTGACATTTCTGCTGCAATATCGCAGTCCCGATAAAATTTGCAGATCACCGCCCGCCATTACTAGTAAAAAAAAAAAATAATAATAAAAACTCCATAAATCAATTCCCATAGTTTGTAGACGCGATAACTTTTGCGCAAACCAATCAATATACGCCGATTGCGATTTTTTTTTTACCAAAAATATGTAGGAGAATATATATCGGCCAAAACTGATGAATAATTTTTTTTAATGGATTTGTACTTTAGCAAAAAGTAAAAAAATATTGTTCTTTTTGCAAAATTGTCGCTCATTTTTTGTTTATAGCGGCGATCAGAAATTACGCAGAGGTGATCAAATACCACCAAAAGAAAGCTCTATTTGTGGGGAAAAAAGGACGTAAATTTTATTTGGGTACAACGTCGCACGACTGCGCAATTGTCATTCAAAATGCGACAGCGCTGGAAGCCAAAAATTGGTCTGGGCAGGAGGGGGGTTTAAGTGCCCATTAAGGAAGTGGTTAAGTATTGGCTGTGTACGGTTTATTTTTGGAGAATAATGATATTATTTAGAGTCATCTTAAAGCAGAACTCCACCCAAATGGGGAAGCTCCGCTTGTTTACTCCCCCCTCCGCTGCCACATTTGGCACCTTTCAGTGGGGACCGGATACCTATCAAAACCAGGCATACACTCCCACTTCCTCGTAAGATCGCCACAAACTTGCGCGGCGATCTACGCAATGTCCGTCGCCACCCAAACCCCCCCCCCCGCTGCATTCTGGAAGACACACAGGTCCCAGAAGACATTGGGACTATTCAGAAGTGCAGTGCGACTCACGTATGTGCAGTAGGAAATAGGGAAACAGGCTGTGAAGCTGCAAGGCTTCACTTCCTGTTTCCCTTAGTAAGGATGCCGGCGCCTGCACCCAGGGTGGACGGATAGGCTTGGGATGCCGACATCACAGGCTCCCTGGTTAGGTAAGTGTCCTTATTATTATTATACAGGATTTATATAGCGCCCACAGTTTGTGTAGGGCTTTACAACACGGGGGCAGGCAGTACAATTACAATACAAATCAATACAGGAGGAATCAGAGGGCCCTCCTCATTAGAGCTTACAATCTAGAAGGGAGGGTAAAGTGGAACAAAAGGTAATAACTGTGGGGGATGAGCTGATGGAGACAATGAAAATACAGTTGTTAGGTGTGGGTAGGATAAGCTTCTCTGAAGAGGAGGGTTTTCAGGGATCGTCTAAAAGCTAATAGAGTAGGAGATAATCAGACAGATTGGGTAAGGCGTTCAATAGGATTGAAGAGGCTCTGGAAAAGTCCTGGAGGCGAGCATGGGAGGAGGTGATGAGGGAGCTAGAGAGCCGGAGGTCTTGAGAGGAATGAAGAGAACGTATAGGTTGGTATTTAGAGACTAGACTAGTGATGTCGCTGGGGGCTACGTTGTGGATGGCTTTCTAAGTAGTTGTGAGTATTTTGAATTTTAATTTTTTTGGTGAGCTGAAGCCAGTGGAGGGATTGACAGAGAGGAGTCTCTCTGTCAATTAAACAGAGGCTGCACCTCCTCTTTAAGGTAGTTTAATTTATTACATTTGGGCCTCCTTCAAACAGGTGAATATCTGCATACCAGCAGCAAGAATCAGCAAATTCTTCTATCAGATGTTTTAGCCCTTGCAAGAGCATGACTGTTGTTATCCCATCTTAAAACCAATAAAAATGTTTATCACAAAAATGACTCGTTATATTTGGGATCAGTTTGGAAGCTAACCCTTACATTGGTGTAAGGTCTCCTTAATTTGATGGCTAGTATAAGCAGAACATCAGTCTGTTACTTCTTCCCCTCAAGAAACCCATGGCAACCTTTGGAGAAACCCCAGGATTCAGGAAGGGTCCTGCTTTAGGGTATGTTAGATGTCTGCATCCCCTGCCACATTTAGTGGTTCCTTCTGATGGCCACTACGTCATTATAGGACACATTAGTGGCTTAGGGCAGTGTTGCCAACCTCCCACAGCATTTTTTACTGGCAAAGCATGGAAAATTTACTGGTGGAGCACATTTTTTACTGGCAACCTGAAAAATAACAGAACTCCTATTAAAATCTAAGACGATTGATATTTAAACCCAGCATGGAAACACTGACAATACCCATATCAAGCAATTTTCCTGGTTTACACTTAAAAAGTCAACACAGCATGACAAATTATCAGACCCTGATATTTATAGACAGTTGTAAAAATCTCAGATTTTTACAAACTGCCAGTAAATTTACTGGCGGTTGGCAACCCTGGCTTAGGGGCAGATAGGGAGGTCCACAGAATGGGCAGGAAAGGAGGTACTATACACACCTGGAAGTGAGAAGCTGTGAAGATCTTAGATCAATAATGCAAAGATTCAACAATGACCATGGAGAAAAGTAAGTATGAAGTGCCTTCTTTTATAGCAGCATTTTTATTTCAGTGTTTTCAGAAACAGGATCACTTTAGCTTCCAAGTACTACATTATAAGTTGACTTATGCAGTAAAAATTCAGGTAGATTTTTTAATATTTTTGTTCATAGAAAAAAGCCTAGAACTGCACAGTAATAGTGGAAAAATAACACATTGTATGTTCCCATGTAAAGGGTTAGTTTACTTTTACCAAAAACTGGCTATGCAAGTAAAAGATGCTTGTAGATAAAACCAAACTGTACATCTTAGACTAGTTGGATAATGTCCTTGCTATAGATGTAGGTCTTTTATGTACCTCCGGAGGTCTGTCTGAAAAATTCCCAGAGATGGCATTATCTCATCCTGCCTTGTTACTAGGACATGCCAAGACACTCCCAGTTATTAATGCTCACCCCCATCATTATAGGAGAGAGCTCTCAAACCCCAGCACATGTGCAGTCCACTATATTCTTTGTCTCTGCATTTGCTGACTTGAGAGCTAATGGGACAGGGGACGGAAAGCGCATGCAAGGGGGTTTGAGTTGGCTGGGAGTGTCTTAGGAAAGTCCTAGCAACAAGGCAGGACAGGATGATGCCATCTCCATAAAAAGATTGCACCCAGCTTTTTCTTTAACCAGATTGCACCTGCTTGTTCTATAAACAGATTGCACCCAGCTTGTTTTATACCTAGATTGCACCAGCTTGTTGTGTCAAAAGATTGGACCTGCTTGTTCTATAGACTGCACCCAGCATGTTCTATAAATAGTTTGCAACCGCATGTTCTATAAATAGATTGCACCCAGCCTGTTCTATAAATGCTGTAGATTGCACCCAGCTTGTTCATACCGTATACAGAGATTTCAGATGCTTTTTCTACAAATAGAGCAAACAGCTACTCCCAACTTGTTCTATAAATAGTTTGCACCCATGTGTTCTATAAATTGGACTACACCAAAATTGTTGTATAAATGATTGCACCCAACTTGTTCTATAAATAGTTTTCACCTGCTTGAACTATAAATATATTACACCTGCTTTTTTAGAAGAGGCTTTACATCTTTCCTGAAGCTTTAATTGGTTAGTTCACATTTACTAAAAACCTGCCTATGCAAGTAAGGGGTGCCTGTGGATAAATGTTCTGACTCGACTACAAGGCCATAAACTTTATCTTCAGCATCATATAGGTCTTACAGTGACCTGGTGATCTTTTTATCCCTTGCATCAATTCAGACAGCTTAACTCAATGAATAAACCCACGTTGAGGAGACAGATGATGAAGCCTTTCAAATGTTCCATTTAATGAAGAATACTCATAGGTAGAAAAACAATTAAGTTGTAAGCCACATGGAAAGATGTGTACATGAAAGCAGCATACTGAGTAATGAAACCAGAAAGAGACAAGGGGAGGGGATATACAGAACTACGGTGGGAGAGAGGTCTCATCTCAGACAGAGGCAGACAGCTTAAAGACACAGAGCAATAATAAACCAAATTATACACACAGATGAATAATAATTCACATAGTGTAACATAACACTCCCCGCCTGTAATCTTTAGATTTCATAATCTTAAACTTTTTTATATATATCTAGATATATATACAGTTGTTAGGAATGCTTTCACCAGTTGGTGGCACTGTAGCCCCCACACCTAGGGGCTGCAGTTCCAGTGTCCACCAGCAGGTGTCTCTTCGCAGTCAGGACCTGATATCATCTCCTGCAATCAAGCATCACCTGAGACTGTTTGCAGGAAGTGTATTTAAACCTGGGAGTGCTGTGCTAGCTTGCCTTGGTATTGTTCCTCGTGCCTCTGTATCCTGAGACCTGTATCCCGAAACCTGCATCCGGAAACCTGCATCGTCCTGCTCCCCAGTTCCCTCTGACTGATCTCCCGTGGATGACCCTGGCCTGGCTTGAAGTTTATGGTTTGGACTTTCCTTACTGCTCTAGTTATATGCTTTTGGTTGGCTTCACTATTTCTATTTTGGTTGTGTGTTTTAGTTCACTGTCACACCTTATATAATCCTCTTATTTTAGTTACGCTTTTATTTGGTGTTTTCTGTGCAGTCCACACATTTCTGGTCACACCAGTTCTCTGACAACAATATATATCTAGTAATGTCCAATACTGATAGATGTCCTGGAACCTGTAATGAAAAACATGCAACAAGCAAACATAAACATAAGATCAACAGGATTGCAGAACATGTAGTAGTCTTCAGAGAATGCGAAAGTTCCAAGTAGAACCTGTAGATACTAGCAATGTACTCCCCACTGTGCGAATAACATGGCTAGTCCTTGCATAAGTCACTCACCTGGCAAAAGGAGTACTAACTCTGTAATTGGTCACGTAAAAGTTTGTGTCAATCCTCCTTTGTTTATCTTGACTTTTATCTTCCGGGCCTTGTCCTTTAGAAGGATGAGATCTCCAACATAGGTGAAGGGTGGATCTGTACTTAGTCGATCAGCTGGGAGACTTGCCATTTGTTGCTGTTGATGTTTTCCTCTTAACTTGTGGCACTTGATGTACCTGAAGAGCAGGCAGGAGATACAACAATCCACAAGCCAGCTGACCTGATGGCACCTTCTATAAACTGACGGCCTTGGTGTTGCACCCGTTCATTGTGGTGACAAACCAGAAGAGTAGTGACATGATGTTGACTTGGTATGATTACAGGATTTTGTTCCTTGCTGCATAGGTCAGATTTCCTGATAGCAGCTGATTGGCGTCAATTACAGGGTTTAGATCAGTGGTTCTCAACTCCGGTCCTCGGGACCCCCCAACAGGCCAGGTTTGCAGGATAACTGAAATTCATCCCAGGTGATATCATTTGCTGCTCAGTGATTGCCGTATTCTAGTCTGCATCTCCCCAAGATAATACTGAAAACCTGGCCTGTTGGGGGGGTCCTGAGGACCGGCGTTGAGAACCACTGGTTTAGATTGACGAATTAACTGTTTTTAGACGATTCGGTTCCATTTCCGATTCTCTCGAATTCCTCCTGATTCACCTCTTGCTGCACACAATGGATAATTACCTCTTCTGCTCGTGCAATATCTGCTGCTGTGAAGTGTCCAGAAAAAATGTTCCAACCATGACACTCTGATGCAGAGCTCTTCCTAAACCAACGATCAATGTGGATTAGGTGAGCAATAGCTCTCACAGCAGATGACCAGGTGGAAAAACGCTCAAAACGGTGTGACTGCAGCTTCTGTTTTGTATTTATAGAAGTGTGGTGCGAGCTGTCGTTTATAGACGATTCGCGGGACGCTGCCACTCTGCAGCAGTAAATGTACGTGAACCGGTCGGGAACCAGTTAAATAGTCTACTGCAGCAATAGCTACAACTGATGCGATCAGAGAAAATATGAATCTCTCTCTGGCCAGCAGTTAAAATGGAAGCTGGAACATAGCAACGTGAGATTTGAAGTTTTTTAGTGACCTCAAAGAATATCTCCACCTTTGCCACTTGTTGTTTCTCACTAGGTAAAGGAGTATCCCAGTCTATGTTCTCAGTAGATAACTGTCTTAGCAGAATCTTACGTTGAATGGTAACTGGAGCAAGGAAACCCAGTGGATCAGAGATGCTGTTCACGAACAACAGGACTTCTCTCTTAGTGAAGGGCTTTTCACAAGTTGACACTTGGAAGGTGAATGTGTCTTGTTCGATGTTCAACAACAAACCTAAATTTCGCTGTACACATCTGTACCTAAATCAAGGTTTTTCAGACTAGTGGCATAGTCCCCAGAGTCAAAGGCATTCATAAGTTCCTGGCTGTTGGATATAATCTTGTGCAGTCTAAGATTTGCTACAGACGGCATCTCCTTTGTTCTGGTGAGAAGATCGATTGCTTCTTTAGCGGTTGGAAAGGACTTGAGTGCGTCGTCAACTTAGATGCTTCTTTCAACAAATTGGCAAGCATCAGATCCATATTCTTCTTCTCCAGCCTGAGGTGTTCTCCTTAGCCCATAAGTTGCCACTGTAGGGGAAGGACTGTTGCCGAAGACATGTACCTTCATTCGATAATCTATCACTTCCTTGTTGATGTCATTGTCTTTGTGCCATAGAAACCTGAGGTAGTTTCTGTTGTCTTCTCTGACAATGAAGCAGTGAAACATCTGTTGCATGTCGGCCATTACTGCTACGGGCTCTTGTCTGAATCAAATCAAGACTATTAGACTGTTGTTCAAGTTGGGCCCGTGAGAAGCATATTGTTAAGAGAAACACCTTCATGCTGAGCACTGGAAACAAAGACAACTCTGATTTGGTCTAGTTTGCGTGGGTGATACACACCAAAGGATGGAAGGTACCAGCATTCTTCCCCCTTCTTTAGTGGGGGTGCAGGTACTGAATGGTCCCTGTCAAATATATTTTGCATAAAGTCTTTTTGCATCTCTGCCTTCCTGAGCTTTAAGGAGGAGAATCTACTCATGGCCTGCTGCAAGTTGTTGGGCAATTTCTCTCTTGGGAGACAAAAGGTAGGTTGGGGTGCTAGCCAATTATTGGAGTCATCTTGAAAGAACTCATTGTCCATTACTTTGATAAATTATTTGTCTTCCATTGAAGGAGCCAGTGTATCATCTTCACTGGTGGCATTAAACACTGTAGAGCTGAGTTCATCATCATGACAGGAAAAAGGGCTTGGGCTACCTGAGATACCATGTTGCCATTCATGGCTGGCTATCTTCATCTTTCACCCAGTAGTGACTTGGGCATGGCTCAAATTATGTTAATGTTAATTTTTCGGCAATTTGGCAGTACATTTGTCTTGAATGAAGAAATGTTGGTAGGTCTCTTCATTTTGCCTATACAGACATTGCCTATGATGACCCAACCTAGATCCATGCACTGGGCAATTGGGGCATCTGGGGGTCCAAAGACTTGTCTGTGTACCTTGTGAACTCTTAGAATGTCTCTTCCTAACAGAAGAAAGATCTGAGCTATAACCTTCAGGTGAGGGTGATGGAAGGCAGCAGCTGGAGTAGGGATTTCTTCCCCGTTAGCAGGTATAGGATTGCACTCAACAAGTGTAGGTAGGGGTAATTGCAAGTTACCTTTGAGAGAAGATACCATGAGTCCATGAGCCCTTCTTCCAGAAACCTCTATAGTTCCACTACAGGTACCCAAGGTGTAAGGATGAGCTTCACCTTTTCTTTCAAACAGTTCTGATTTTGCAAGTGATCTATTGCTCTGATCATCTAAGATAGCATACGCCTTTATAGTCTTTTCTGGTTGATCCTTGTGGTATATGTTCACCAAGCATATTTTAGCACAGGACTTATCACAGTGGTGTTCTCCGCAAACTTCAGTGCAGGATGAAGAAATTATAGTGGAATTAGGCACTTGGTCTGTATTCTCCCCACCATGCGTTGACCTGGGAGGAGAGTTTGCAGATTGTGCAGAGCTGCACTCAAGTGGATGGAGAGCTTGCACATGTTGTTCAGAGCCACACTCTATGCACTTGATGGGCATATTACAGTCCTTAGCAAAATGTTCTGTAGCCAGGAGTTCAGAAATATTCCTGTGGCATGCAGACAACTGTGCCCATTGCCTAACATGGAGGATTACCTCTAGTGTCCGTGAGAATGAAGCATTGTGGGATTTGTAGTGTGGTAAGAAGAAACAGTCAGCAGACTGGTATGAAGCACTCCATTTCCCATTGGGCTGTGCTGCACTGGAGGCTTCTGGGAGGTGCAATGCTTTATGGGAGAACTTATTTAAATGGCAGGAGGCCCTGGCTCCAGTCTCTTGGGATGCCGTGATCAATCAGTGGAGAACCCTGTGTGCCTCTGTAACCGGAGTTAGGCCCCTGGCCTACTTACAGCGTTTCAGCCGATTGAATCCTCTGCAAGTGACCCAGCTAGCTGCAGCACCCCAGCAATACAGTGAGTGACCAGCAGAACCAGCATATCCTCATCTGAGTCTGGATTGAAGCAGAAGCAGCCATCGCAGCAGTCGCATCTGTCAATCCAGGAGAACTGCAAGGAGTGCAGTGAAAGCTGTTTACCTCCCAGGAGCAAGAAGCCAGTGTGAACTAACGGTCCCAGCATTATCATCATCCTCATCTGAGTGGCCGGATTGTTTGTCTACATTCAGTCCTTTGGTTTTGGTGAGCGGGCTCAAGCCCATCTATAAGAGTACTTATACTGTTTATTCAGCAGCCTTTTAATATATCCTGGATTACTGTCAATATACACTGGATTGCCGTTTGTGATCACTTTATTCATTGAGTCAGTGATCACTGAAAGGCTATCTAGCTTAGTGGAATTTAACCTCTTCTGTGCCTCATCTCAAGGATTAGAAGGACAGTGTTTTCAGGTACCTAACTTTAATAGCCGGCATAAGATTGATTGAACTCTACACGATAGGATTGCTGTAAATACATCTACTCATCTTCTCCCCAGTCTTATACTCAGGGTTATTTACTTGGTATCACTTCATCTCCTAAGAACTCTCTAAGTTAGAACAGGAGAATTTAAATAGAAATTCATAGTAATCTAGTGTTATTATACAACACTAATTTAACTGCTATCTTGTAATATTTCATATGTGTATTTTGTAGAACATTATCATTTGAGTTGCAATTCATTGAGTGGTACCAATTTACCCTTTGGGTCATCTATTTTTGTATAAGGTTTTACTTTATTATTTTTTCTCCTGATTTTCAGTAAATATTACTAAATCACCTTTTTTCTCAGAAAGCCCTTGGGTATTGTTTAAACTCAATTGGAGGAATTATATCTTGCAACTATTATTATTGGAGAATACAGGGAGTGGTGGAAGTTACCAAATTAACTGCTCCTTTTGTTCGCCAGAATTATAAGGTTAACTTATGGATGTGAAGGATTGTGATATTGATGTCAACAATTTCTGTTAATCAATAATTCTTAGAGGCATGGCCTATATTTACTCAAAGGTTATCATTTCTTGCAGAAAAACATTAAAAAAACAAGTAAACTTTTCAAACTCTAACTGTGATGTGGTTTCCGTTACTGAAAGAGTGTACTTCTCAATGGATCATTGCAATATGAGTGAACCCATAGTGTCAGGGGTGTTAGAGGACTCTCAGAATGGGGAGATCCAAGGGGAATTGATTCTTTAAGCAACCCTCAAGAGGGCAGCGCTACAGTTCAGTAAAAGCACACCTGAAACATACCCCAAATGTCTTTAAAAGCTCCTTACGCTCTTCAAGAGGCTTTTTTCTAAAGCAGATACATTTTTTGAGGGGGTGTGGCTTCTTGTGCATCTGACACTGTCGGTTAGGGTTTTCAATTGTCCTACTCTGTTTGCAGCCACAACTGTGGTAGGGGTGGGAAGGATGTCAGTCTTTTTCACGGATTCTGGGCCTCTATGGTTCCTATAGTTGCCCTGAAGACTGGTACTCTTAGGAAAGGGTGAGAAGAGACTGTACTCAGTGTAGGAAAAACTTGGATCGTTCTTGGTCTCTGCAATTTTCCTGATGCATTTGCAGAAGAAAGAGAATGGAGGGAAGGAAACCTTGTTCTCTCTTTTGTATGATGACCCTAGTGCAGACCATTTCTCTTGCAGACCATATGGGAGCTTGGAGACGATTGGGTTTACCCTATGGCAGTGTCCAGGTAACTGAGTCCAGGTAGGTTTGGGTCTGCCTTGGGTAGCCGAAGCTCAAGGAGAAGGTCACTCAGCCTATGGAACTCTTTGTTGTCCTTACCAGATATCTTTGGGAAAGTTTCAAGATGCATGAAGAAAGTATTTTCTATAGCTTCTGTACTGCCATAACTTTGCTCTAGTCAATCCCATGCAGCTGTGAGGCCTGCTGTAGGATTGTCCATGAAAACTGATCTTAATGGCTTAACACATGCAGCAGATAGAGAACCAAGCCATCTGATCAGCAGATCCAATTCTTCGGCAGCTGTAATACCAAGATCACTGATTGCAGTTCTGAAGGCACATTTCCAACTTCTGTAGTTCTCAGGTCGGTCATCAAAACTTGCGAGACCAGTCTTTGTGAGCTCTCTGCCAAGTATGTACCTCACAAACTCTGCCATTTCAGCTGCCTCTGCTTTATGCAAGACAATGCTGGCTGAACAATGCTGATTGTGCTATCTTTGACATTGTTGTTAAAGGACACAGGCAAATATGGTGCAGCCGATGCATTCAGGTAAGTTGCTTACTTGAAGTCAGTAGTTCCAATGGTACGTTGGTTCGAGGCTGTACCAATGACAGGAGATTGATGACTTGTTAGCAGCTTGCTCTGATGCTCTGTGACATATGAAAAAAGGTTAGGTAAGCAAGCAGGAAAGATACTGGAGCAATTTTGCATGCAGGAATTTTCCGGAAACTCTTTAACTTGATGCTGTGAAGTAGTCTCTATGTTGTAAAGAGCATTGGAGACGATGGAGTATACACTGCAATGGCTTAGAACATAGTCTTTAGTGCGTTTGAGGGGATCTTCCATATCTGCTATGTTTATGTTGATGCTGTCTTTCTCACTTGCACCTTCATCTGTACTGATAGGTTGCTCTAGAACCCTTAGCTTTGCCATAGCTGCATCATGTTTACACTGTTCGTTTAACCGCTTGCCGACCGCTGGTCGGCAATTGACGGCGACAAAGTGGCTCTGTAACACAAATCGCCGTCATACGACGGCGGGCGCGATACAGAGCCACTGTGTTCGGGGGGGGCCAGGGAGCGGGTGCGGCGGCTTCGATTGCCGCCGGCCACCCGCGATGCCCCCCCGTCTCGGTGAAACAGCGGCAGTTAACGGCTGGTCGCCAGCCGTTCGCCAATTTGCTTGTCACATTTGTACTACGTCGATACCGTTTCGATTCCCAAGATCTCGTTGGATAGTCATGTCTACTTCCACGTTCACTCTTTCTGTCGTAGTTGTATTTGTATCGTCTATACCTTCTAGGGGAGTTTGCGTGATTTCTGATACAAGATTCGGTAACGTCACATATGAGGTAGCAGAGGTTACGAGAAATGTTGTATCTCTGATGAAGTGTCGTAGTTCAATT
>BLSH010149575.1:881778-910264 GCA_018402905.1 Glandirana rugosa | reverse complement strand
AAAATGAAAAACCCCAAAAATGAATTCTCATCATCCGTAAACGCGACCACTTTTGCGCAAACCAATCAATAAACGCAGATTGCGATTTTTTTTATCGCAAATATGAGGAAGAATATAAATCGGCCAAAAACGGTGAAAAAAAATGTTTTTTTATATTTTTTTTTGGATTTGGATTTTAGCAAAAAGTAAGAAATTTGTTTTTTTTTGCAAAATTGTTGCTCTTCTTTTGTTTATAGCGGCGATCAGAAATGACGCAGAGGGGATCAAATACCACCAAAAGAAAGCTCTATTTGTGGGAAAAAAAGGACGCAAATTTCGTTTGGGTACAACGCCGCACGACCGCGCAATTGTCAGTTAAAGCGACGCAGCGCCAAATCGCAAAAAGGGCTCCGGTCCTAAAGCTGGAAATCCTTCCGGGGCTGAAGTGGTTAAGATATCTATTGCTGCTCTTTGACGTGCTGTTTGAGCTTTTAACTTTGCTCTTTGACGTGCTACCTGAGCTTCAGTGCGGGCACTAATGAGTCACTAACTGAGAGTTGAGTATCTTGAACTATGGGATTTAGAGGACCTTTTGGAATGTCTGGTGGAAACAGATCTGTGAGATGCAGTGTCTTGTAGCAGCTCTATCTTTGCTTCTGCCTTTAATTTGGTTTGCTGGATAATAATGAGTGAGTGATAAGCAGGCAGGATCTGTGTGCTGTAATATGACACCATGCAGCCTGGACTCAGGACATGAGGGCAGTAAATCTTGTCTGTATCAGTACTGTCATGCAGAAATCTTGTAATTAGGCTATGAAACTCAGTTTTTCTACTGTTCTCACTCCTCTACAAGGCCATAAACTTTTTCTTCAGCATCATATAGGGCTTAGGGCCGGTTCAAACTGCAGTGATGCGGAAACCCTGCGAATCCACTGCGGGTTCCTGCATCGCATGTCTCCGCGTGGCAGTTCACACTGCCATATGCAAACTGTGGGGAGTGTCAATACAATGTTAATGACACCCCCAAATCAGTTCACATATGGCACTGTGAACTGCAAACTCGCACAGGAATCAGATCGCATGGTGTCAACCACTATGCGATCCGATCCTGCCCGTGCGAAAAACAAGGGTCCTGTGCGAGTTTGCTCCAATTGCAATGCAAATTCAGCCATAATATCTCTATGACTGAATTTGCATCGCACAGAGATCGCATGTGATCACACTGCAGTGCGGTGCGAATCATATGCGATACCCGGGATCGCTGAAGTGTGAAACGGCCCTCACACTGACCTTTGGAGCTTTTTATCCCTTGCATCAAGTCAGACAGCTTAACTCAATGAATAAACTCATGTTGAGGAGACAGACTATGAAGCCTTTTGAATGTTCCGTTTAATGAAGGATACTCAGAGGTAGAAAAACAGTGCAGTTGTAAGCCACATGGAAAGATGTGTACATGAAAGCAGCATACTGAGTAATGAAACCAGAAAGAGACAAGGGGAGGGGATATACAGAACTACGGTGGGAGAGAGGTCTCAGCTCAGACAGAGGCAGACAGCTTAAAGACACAGAGCAATAATAAACCAAATTATACACACAAGTGAAATTATAATAATTGACATAGTGTAACACAACAATAAAGAAATAAAGTGCAGTCAGGAAGAACTCAAGACAAACTGTAATTCTTTTAGGATATTGGTTTGACACAATTAACATTTCTAGATGTTCTCTATAACATAGCAAATCTCAGCTTTTTGTGTTCAGGTTCACTTTAATAAATGACAGTGTGTCAGGAAAAGACTGTTCCCTAGCCTTTCCGCGGTGGTGCGCGCGCCTGTGCGCGTTCGCGCGCGCCCGTGCGCGCACCCGCGTGCGATCGCGCTCACGTGCGCGCGCACGCGCTGGAAACGGCGCCTGGCGGCTCTATTTCACTCTGCAGAGCCTGGTGGCCAGTGCTGTCCACTCTACAGCGTTTCCTACACCTGCGACCCCCCGGTGACTACTTCTGTGTGACTTCCTGTTCCTGTGACCCCGGCTTATCCCTCGGACCTGTTGATATCTGCCTGCATCTGACCCCGGCTTGTCTACGACCACCCGCTTGCCTGCTCCTCCTGTACTTCTGTTGCCAGCACGTTACCGACCCTGCCTGAACCCGACCATCCGTTTGCCTGATCCCGTTGTACCGCACCGCCTGCCAGTTGCCAACTCGGACTGTACCACTATTCTCCCGTCTTGCACGAGCTACCTTGGACTTCTCCTTACCACCTGAAGATTGTCCAGCCCTCGTGCCCCCCTGTGCTCCAGAGCTCCCTGTTCCCACTATCAGGGGTTCTCGAACCAGGGCCGCAAGAGAGGTTGCCCCCGCATAAGCCAGACTCTACCACCAGGTACGTGACACAGTGTCTACAGCTAATCTATTTTTGTATATCCCTGAGTGGTAAAATTTTTATTATTATTACAGGTACTTATATATAGTGCCGTCAGAGCAAAGGTTAAGCCCAGGAGCACAGGTCAGCAATCTAGTGTAGCAGGGATTTAGTCCTGATTCACAAGGCAGCAATCCATGAACAGTGAGTAGAAGGCCACAATCTGGTGCAGCAAGGACTTAATCCAGGGTCATAGGGTAACAATTCAGGCACTCACCAGCTAACAGTGGCCAAAGTCCAGGCAGAGTGGCAGGGAAAAGGAGGTCCAGAGAGCAGAGGTCCTTCACAAACCCATCATGGGTGCTCTGAGGGTATTGTGGCTCGGCTTCCACTTCAGGGCCAGAAAGGCAGCAGTTGGAGGAAGTGCAACGGATAGAGTAAAGTCCCAGTGCCCAGAAAGCCACACAGAACTACAAGTCCCAGCAGTGCAGAAAGCAAAGTCTGTCTCAGCAGTTCCATGTATTTTCTAGTTTCCTTCTAAGGAGACATGCAGCCATGAGCTCCTCTATCCATCACCAAATTAAGCTATCTACAGTCTGACACGCTTCTTTGTTACCTAGGTGCTTTAAATTCAGCCAAAGACCTGACCTCAAATTCAGGTGGTGCTGAGGTGTCTGTCTCTATTCTGGTCCAGTATACAATAATTTATGTGTTACCTACTGAGTGCAGCCTCATGTCCTACCCCTTGTGGAGACACAGGAACTCACAATCCAAATTAAGCAGATAAGTTGACTTTGTTACACACTGCATCTGGATTAGAGACTGTAAATTTCATAAAACAAAAGAAAAAGAAAAATCCAGTATTTCTGACCTCCATTACAACCCTCACGTTTTTCAAAACATGTACCTGCAAGAGGCCTAGACAGGCCTCATGCATAGTACATGTACCAGTTGTACTGCAGAACCATATAAGTGTTCATATAACTGCTTGTTATCTGATGGCCATGGCTGTATTGAAGCTTGTTCCAGCAGGACATCACATTGGTGTATGGAGAGTGTTAACTTATGGACACATTTGAACCCCTGTGAGGATAATTTGGTCTACTGACATTATCTCTCCACCAAAATGAAGCTGTGACGTTCTCTCTACCCCTCCTGGGACAATTGGTCTGTCTGCACCTCTAACGTTGGGGCTGGTGTGCCCTTCCTGTATGCCTCCACCTGTTTTGAGAACCACAGGAGGCTCCCTGAAACAATTGGCTTTTGGCAGGGGTGACATGAGCCCTTACATACTTAACAGGGTAAATCCTTGACAAATATGTGAGTGGCTCTGTGTTACACTCCCCAGAAACTGACAATCCAGTTCTCCCAGATCATTCCCTAGCAGAATGTCATCAGGTAGGCCTGCCATTACAGAACACATTTTTTCCACAAAACCATAATCCAGGTGAACTATAGCCCTTGGGATGGGTTTCCTGGCAACCTCCACTAGTTCAATAGAAAAGCCAGGGTCTTTCTTGATAGCTGCAGGATTCAATACACAGGGATCAACAATCATCAGGAATACACCTTTGTCATGGAAACCAGTAACTTTTCTGCCATCTATGGAGACCTGCAAATGCTGCTGCCTTTTCTCAGGGTAGCTTGAAGAAAGTGGACAAACTCTGTAGACTCCTTGAGGGGTGATGGTTGCTGTTAGAGGTATCCATTTATTTGGGATGGTGAGAGGCTCTTCCCTCCTGGCACCAGATGCACATTGTGATCAAGGTGAGGGGTTTGGGTCTTGGGAGGGTGGACATTCCGTGGACATCTAGCCTGAAGATGCCTGGGTCGTAGATATGGGAGTGGTAGCCATAGGGAAGGCAGAACTTTGATAAGGTGAAGGGGTGACATGGCCCTTCATGGCAACACTCGGGTCTCAGCTGATTCAATTAACATTTTTTTCCATTGTGGTTTAATGGTGAGCACGTCATCAGCTAATGCGTCAGCTTTCTCTAGGGTGGCTGGGTTTCTCACCTTCACCCAGTCCCTGACCTCGACGGGACACTTGGCATAAAATTGCTCCTTCAGGTAAGCCTGAATAATGCACTCGACAGAGAGGGCCTGTTCACCCTCCAACCAGGCAGTCCTATGAATTTTATGAGCATAGCTCTTGAAGGAGTGTTAAAGAAGTGCTCTGAGTAGCAGGACAACAGAACCCTTTATGTTTCTGAGGTCACAGCATAATATTGCAGCAGAGTCTGTTTGACCATATCATAGTCTTGATCCATCAGGAGTCTATTGTCCAGTATGCAGCAGCTGTAGCCCCTTCCAGCAGGCCTACCAGGTGGTGCTCCCAGTCCACACAGGGCACCTCCAGCAATTGGCATAAATGTTCAAAATTTTGGAAGAATCCCTTCATAACCCCTGCAGCTTCGCAAAATGGCTTAAAGTTCTTACAGGTTACCATTGGTAGGTCAGGCCCAAGGGCTTATGGGCTGGGGAGGGAATCTCATCCTCTGAGGCCTCCCAGAGTTTACCTTTCATGAGCCCTTTGGATAGCCACCCGTTTGTCATCCAAAGTTGCTTCGGGACCGAATATGGCCATCTCCTCCTTGTACCAGGTGATCCAAGGACTCCTGGAGCCTGGGCCATCTGACCCAGGGAGTCTATTCTCCGGGTGTGGTGCTTCTATGCTGTCTGCCCCTTGAAGGCTGACTTGCTTAATAGCGGTGACCAGTTCATCTTTGGACAGGCTCCTGCAGGTAAGGCCTAGTTCTCAAGCTTTTTTTCTCGCAAACGTGTCCAATTTCTATATTCGCAACCCTGGGTTAGGTTCAGGGTTAGGGGGCTGTTGCTCTCCGTCATCCTCTTCAGTGTTCTGATCCCACTGCTCGCTGCTGTCAGTTTGTGATGGAGGTGTGGTGGGAACAGAACACATGCAGAGATTAAGAGTGGTTTTGGGGCCACTGGCCAGAGGGTTCTTTATTTTGGAGAGGCTAAAAAAAAACAGAGTCAGATAAAGGGGCGGCCATAGGCAACAATTCCAACACCATGACATACAGAAATATAATAGGGTTGCAATAGGGCACATCAAGGGATAAGTTCAGTGGCACAGGGCAGCAATCTAGTACAGCAGGAACTTAGACCAGAGTCACAGGGCAACAATCCATACACAGTGAGTAGCAGACCACACTTTGGTACAGCAAAAGTTAAGCCTGGGGTCACAATCCAAGCACAACAGTGCAAACAACAAGCTGGCACAGCCAGGATTAATCCAGGGTCACAGGGCAACAATTTAGGGACTCACAAGCTAACAGTGACCTCAGTGGACAGTGCTTTACATATAGTATCTCACAAAAGTGAGTACACCCCTCACATTTTTGTAAATATTTTATTATATCTTTTCATGTGACAACACTGAAGAAATTACACTTTGCTACAATGTAAAGTAGTGAGTGTACAGCTTGTATAACAGTGTAAATGTGCTGTCCCCTTAAAATAACTCAACACACAGCCATTAATGTCTAAACCGCTGGCAACAAAAGTGAGTACACCACTAAGTAAAAAATGTCCAAACTGGGCCCAGTTAGCCATTTTTCCTCACCAGGGTCATGTGACTCGTTAGTGTTACAAGGTCTCAGGTGGGAATGGGGAGCAGGCGTGTTAAATTTGGTGTTATTGCTCTCACTCTCTCATACTGGTCACTGGAGGTTCAACATGTCACATCATGGCAAAGAACACTCTGAGGATCTTAAAAACAGAATTGTTGCTCTACATAAAGATGGCCTAGGCTATAAGAAGAATGCCAAGACCCTGAAACTAAGCTGCAGCACGGTGGCCATACAGCAGTTTAACAGGACAGGTTCCACTCAGAACTGGCCTCGCCATGGTCGACCAAAGAAGTTCAGTGCATGTGCTCAGTGTCATATCCAGGGGTTGTCTTTGGGAAATAGACCTATGAGTGCTGCCTGCATTGCTGCAGAGGTTGAAGGGGTGGGGGGTCAGCCTGTCAGTGCTCAGACCATACGTTGCACACTGCATCAAATTGGTCTGCATGGCTGTCATTCCAGAAGAAAGCCTCTTCCAAAGATGATGCACACGAAAACCCGCAAACAGTTTGCTGAAGACAAGCAGACTAAAAACATGGATTACTGGGACCATGTCCTGTGTTTTGATGAGACCAAGATAAACTTATTTGATTTAGATGGTGTCAAGCGTGTGTGGCGGCAACTAGGTGAAGAGTACAAAGTGTGTCTTGCCTACAGTCAAGCATGGTGGTGGGAGTGTCATGGTCTGGGGCTACATGATTGCTGCGGGGACTGGGGAGCTACAGTTCATTGAGAGAACCATGAATACCAACATGTACTGTGACATACTGAAGCAGAGCATGATCCCCTCCATTCAGAGATTGGGCCGTAGGGAAATATTCCAACATGATAACGACCCCAAACACACCTCCAAGAGGACCACTGCCTTGCTAAAGAAGCTGAGGATAAAGGTGATGAACTGGCCAAGCATGTCTCCAGACCTAAACCCTATTGAGCATCTGTGGCGCATCCTCAAATGTAAGGTGGAGGAGCCCAAGGTCTCTAACATCCACCAGCTCTGTGATGTCATTGATGGAGAAGTCAACGAGGATTCCAGTGGCAACCTGTGCAGCTCTGGTAAACTCCATGCCTAAGAGGGTTAAGGCAGTGCTGGAAAATAATTGTGGCCACACAAAATGTTGACACTTTGGGCCCAATTTGGACATATTCAATTAGGGGTGTACTCACTTTTGTTGCCAGCGGTTTAGACATTAATGGCTGTGTGTTGAGTTATTTTGAGTGGACAGCAAATTTACACTGTTATACAAGTTATACACTCACTACTTTACATTTCTTCAGTGTTGTCACATGAAAAGTTATAATAAAATATCTACAAAAATGTGAGGGGTATACTCACTTTTGTGAGATATTGTATATTGTACATTCACATCAGTCCCTAACCCTCAAGAAGCTTACAATCTGAGGTCTCTAACTCACATTCATACATACACAAGCTAGGGCCAATTTAGACAAGAGCCAATTAAACTACCAGCATGTCTTTGGAGTGTGGATTGGGAGGTCCTTGTACAAACCCACAACAGGTTGTATATCATCGCTACATTTATGACTATATCTTCTAAATTTTACATTTCAGATCCTTTCATGTTAATGTAGCTCCTCCTAGGATAACTTTTGTTATTCTTTCCTAACATATCTCTTCCATGTTAATCTCCCACTAAAGTGATATCCAATTCTTGACGGTTTACACTAAAGTTTTTACATTACACAGTATAATATTCAGAAATGATTGTTCCATAAACAGTATCCCAACTGGAAAGACCATGTTCATCTTGGTTGGTATTCCAGGTCGGACCCTCCACAAATCAGCTTTTTGAACAGTGATCAAAGCTGTTTGCATCAAAATGCAAGCATCTGTATGCAAGCAACTGGTCAGGCAAAGAAGTTGCTTGTACCTGTATATGTGATAATTATAAGCAAATTAGACATAATTTGGACATGTGGAACTCGGTACTACTGAGATAATTTAATATATAAACAGGAACTGAGACTGAGGCGGTATATCTATTGGACTTATATTAATGTATTCGCTTTGTCCAAGCTGCTGTTGTATTATTCTTTATTACTGTGTGTATGCACTGCCAAGGTAAACAGGAAAATCATTGTCTGTGGGATAATCTTTTTATTTTATTTTCCACAAAGCAATCCAGTTAGTTTCTGTTTGGATGTCATGGAAATTCATTGCAAGGCAATATTAAAATAAAAGGGGAATAAATCAATTTGTGAACCATAAGTAATCACTTGAATCTAAATTTGGGTGATTTGCTAATGACATAGGATCCCTCCCAGTAGATGTCATGCCTAACTGAATAAAATTTAGATTGCATATAAATAAAATAAAATAAAAAATAGTAATTAACGAGCGTGGTCACTTACCATTGTCTGTGTTTTGTTATTTAAATGTATAGGAGATAATCTAAATTTTGGTCTTCAATATTTTGAACACCTTCTAACAACAGGAGGACGAGATTTATTACATGTATTTATTGAATGCAGTGAATACAATCAGGGCAATTGATACTTCAAAAGAAATGAACATAGAAAGAAAATAAAATGAAAATAAAAGCATCAATAAATATAAGCATCAATTAATATAAAAGTGTTGCTAAACACTGTAAAAGTGATTCCAAAACACCTATAATAAATAACAAAATAAATCAGTGTAGCGCAGCAATAAACAATATATTAGCAGTCCAAAAAGTCCCATAAAGTTGTGTATACCAAAACACATCCAAAACTGATGAAAATATATGAGAAAACAAACAAAATAAAAATCTTCAATAAATATGTGGAGAAATTCCCATGCCTGCTCTTTTCATGCACAGTGACAGTCCATGACATGACATATCCTACTGCTCAGGCATGAGTTGTGCTGCACTTTCTGAATGGTCCCGCCATCTTCTGGGACTTGTGTGTGTCCCAGAAGGCAGTGGGGGGAGGAGGGGCTAGAAATGTCATAGACCGCCGATCTACAATCTTACCCAGAAGTGGGAGTGGGTATCTGTCAAAACCAGGTACCCGCTCCCCCCCCCCCCCCCAAAAGTGCCAAATATTTTGAAAAAAATTGCATTTGTAAATAAGTAATTTTTTTCTTTCGCTGATGTGCGCTGATGAGGTGGCACTGATGGGCGCTGATAAGTTGCACTGATGGGCACTGATGCGGCGGCACTGATGGGCAATGATGAGGCTCCACTGATGGGCACTGATAGGCTGCACTGATGGACACTGATAGGCTGCACTGATGGACACTGATGCGGCTGCATTGATGGGCACTGATGAGGCTGAACTGATGGGCACTGATAGGCTTCACTAATGGCATATGTATGTGCAGCCTGTTCATTAGGGTGTGCACTCCAAAGCTCAAACACAGAGCAGCAGAGGCAGTGGCTAGGGGTGTACACGCAACTGCCGTGATCATATGGTTCGCAACCATGGCAGAAATTACAGAGTGCAAAGTACACATGAATGAGTCCTTTATTTTTTTTGAATCATTGGTTTAAATGTTAATTTTTTGTTTACATTTTTATGAATTTTTTTTTTTTAACTGCTTTTTTGGGGGACTTTGGTGAAATATCAGAGTTCTAGAAAAGACCTTTGATGTCTTACATTTAAGACTGAGAAAGGGACTGAGGACAGGATGGAGAGGAGCAGATGTTAGAACTGATCCCATCGGAGGGAGAAGAGGAGGAGAAGCTGGCAGTGCTGCAGGGGAAGAAACAAAGGGACCAGTGTCTGCAATAAGGTAGTATAGCCTGTCTTCCTGCTTGGCAGGTGCCTGTGCCCCCTCTTTGGAATGAATAGGGAACAGGTACGGTACGGGAGGGCAGGTTGTACTGCCTTATCATCGGCCCTGGTGCATAAGGTGATTAGGGTGTGCCTAGGCACACCCAGCATACCCCCTGCGCATGCCTATGACTAATGGGCACTGATAGGCAACACTGATGGGCACTGATTAGGCTACACTGATGGGCACTAATGAGGCTGCACTGATGGGCACTTGTAGGCGGCAATAGGGGGCACTGATAGGTGGCACTGAGGGGCGCTGATAGGCGGAACTGGTGGTCACTGATAGGTGGCACTGATGCATGCATGCCACAGGGGGTGTGCGAGAAGCGCAATCACGGGAGGACGTCATATGATGCCCTCCCGCTAATGTGCGACCGTGCTGTAGCTGTCTTTCATCTATAGCATGGTTGTGAAGAGGTTAAGCTTTGGCAAAAAAAAAAATGGAAACTGTTTGGTTTCTCTGAAGAGCTGCACCAGATTTTGCAGTCTCCAGGTTTAGTAAATCAATCAACCCCAATGTGTTTTTACAAACATGCTCCAGTCTGTTCCCCTGGTGGTGATGAGAACACTGGGTGAAACCATAGGAGGCATTTTTGCATTGCTGCAAATGTCAATTGATCAGCATGCTGTAATGCACACCCTCCCATAAGCAAAGTGTGGAAGCTCAGTTGAATACTTTTACCTACAGGATTTGCAAGTCACTTGATAGGGGTCACAACAAGGAAGGAAACCATACCTAAAAACTGCCAGGAAGGACTGCAGTGAAAACAAGCCCTCAACACATATGTAAATGTAAAAAAAAAAAAAAAGACTGGGAAAGGATCAGACTCGCTGTCAGCCATGTGTTGCTGTCTTTGACCCTGGTGAAAGATGCACCCCTATGCTTGTCCTTTTGACCATTGTCCACAAGACAGAAAATTACATCTATAATTTTGAAGTTGTCAACAAAGCAAGAGGTGAGTGTAATCCAATAAAACATTTATTTCAGTGACAACTGTCTAAGACGGAAATTTCTCTCAGTTTGGGGAGATTTTCTCTCATTCCGAGGGTAGGAAGTGATGGCACAGGCAGCAAAAAGAACATGATCAAGGTTTTAAGCTGGCCATTTATTTCAAATGAAAATTGATAGGAAAAGAATGTTCTAAGAAAGTTTGTGTTTTTTTAATCATTAGTGAGAACAAATGGACATTCATTTTTGACCGCAATGATGAGAAAATTTGATGGAGCGAGATGGAAACATTTTTTTGAACAAACAAATTTCTAACAGTGTATATGGTTTTCATTCAGTAAAGCCCATTCATTCCATATTAGTCAAATACTAAAAGCAATTTGGTACACATTTTCTTAAGTCTTTCCCTAAGAATTTTCATTCAAAATTCCATCCATCTATGGCCAAATTTGCCTTTCTCTATTTTAACCAGCATAAAAATACATTTTTGCCTGTGCATACTTTAACAAAGAAGGTACATTCCTTCATCTTATGTAATTTTTCTTAAAGTGGTTGTAAAGGTTCGTGTTTTTTTTAAAAATAACAAACGTTATACTTACCTCCTCTGTGCAGTTGGTTTTGCATGGAGTGGCCACAATCCTACTCTTCTGGGGTCCCCCAATGGCACTCCTGGCTCCCCCCTGCGTCCCCGCATCGAGGGATCCATCAGGGAAGCGCTTTCCCTGGGGTCACCCGTGTGGGTGCGCTCTTGTGTCCTGCTGCTGCGTCTATTGACACAGACATTAGGACTCGGCCCTGCCCCCCGGCTCCCGCGTCATTGGATTTGATTGACAGCAGTGGGAGCCAATGGCTGTGCTGCTATCAATCTATCTAATCAGGACCCGAGACATCAACTGGAGCGGGTGTGCTTTTCCCTGGCGCAAGAAAAGATCAGGCTCAGGTAAGTATTAGTGGGGCTCTGGGGGGGCTGGTGCATCACAGGAGGTTTTTCTTCTTAATGCATAGAATGCATTAAGGTGAAAAACCTTGAGACTTACAGCCCCTTTAAGTTTGTTTCCTAGCTAAGGATTTTATTTAATCCAAATTGTTTGAAATTGTATGAAATAATTGTAGCCAAACTAAGCAAGCTTTTCTTTGTGCTTTTTGTTAGCCTCGTGTTACATGAGTCTGTTGCGGAATCTGTATCTGAGACTTACAGAGGGCAGAGCTCCAGAACATGAGAAAATATGACATAGGTTTTTCAGGTTCCGATTATGACCTTTTTTATTTTGTACCTTTGGAGACAAGGTGATAACCACAGTGTACTTTTAATCACTGACATATCTGATGCCTTATGTAGGCATTTCAGATCACCTTTCTGACCTGAGGACTGATTTACTTGTCTCCAATATATAATCAGAAATACCTTTTGATGGTAATGGCCAGGTTTGCATAATATAAGCCTTGGACAACCACGGTCATTAAAATATTTTGTGTGGAGTCAGTTGGACGCGTGAACCGTTCTAAAATCCCATATTTTTTAGTACTAAAATATTTCCTGGCCATGAATAAAAATACTGTTCTAAATCCTATTGTGTCAAGAATAGCCGATAATATAAAAAAAATGGAATGGACTCTAGCTACAAGGTGCATTGTGGCTTTTTCATATGATTAGAGGCTGCAGAGAGCCAGACAGACCTTACCATTAAGAATACAGGGCCAAGCAGGAATGTAAATTTTGACCCTGCCTCTGTTTCCTTCATCCTCATTGGTCCATTGTTGTGATGAGCAACCTCACTGGCCAATGAACAGGCCAAAAGGCTAGAGATGTCCGCATGCATCTCTCTTACCCCTCTCTACACAAACATTCAACCTGGCCTTGATGTTTACAACAGTGCCAGCTGTCAGAAGTGGCCGGTGATAGTGTCTGCATGGCTGACTATCATGCTTGCTCTATGAGTAGGATAGCCCATGAATTTTCTGGGCACAGGCATGTTTGCCAAGTCTATCTGCATTCATTTAGCAGTGTCTGTCTGTGCCTGTCAACATCAATCAGTCTGTGTCATCATTACAATCTCTGCAGGTCTGTCTTTAACAGCTCAAAACAACTCTCTCCTTTTGCCTGTTAGTGTCCTTTTAATTAAAAACACAATTCCATTCCAACCTCACAATGACTTATTGCCTTGTAAAGCATTCAGTTAAGTTTGAGCACCAAAGACACCCTTCGCCTTGCAGGCTGATGAGGATCATAAACTGTTGTACCCGCTCACAGCCACAAAAACACTAATGAAGTATGTGTAAAACTGTCACTGCTCCCAGGTATATTTATAACTTCGGCCTTTGGCAAACAAAATGTATGCAGAAATAGGAGCAGTAGGAGTAGGAGATAGCTAGATAAATAAAGAGATAGATAGATAGATAGATAGATAGATAGATAGATAGATAGATAGATAGATAGATAGATAGATAATCAATATTGAGGCAAACAAAAGATCAATAGATATAAAGAAATCAAGACAATAAAACGATCAGTAGATAGATAGATAGATAGACAGAGAAAATCAATGATGGATGGATGTTAAACATCTATTATTAGAAGTTTTATTTTATATTTCTGTCCCCTATGGGACAAAATACATTAAGTATTTTGTCCCATGCTTCCAAGAACTTTCTTACCTTAGTTATGACTACTGACCTGGCTCTATGCCCTCCTGCAGCAGCCAATCCAACAACAACTATGAATGAGGCATCCGATTCATAGCTACAGCTTGTCTTGGCTGTAAATATGTTCCCAAGTTAAGCAATGGCAAGAGGAATGCAGAGGATGACATGTTTCCCCTCCCTCTACTTTCCTCTTGCTGCTGCTTGTCTCGTAAAAGTGTTCACAGCCAAGACAAGCTGCAGCTATAAAGTGGATATGTTGGATCAGATTCAGCAGGAGGGGAGGATTCAGCTTCTTTAGGGCTCATACACACCAGCCCCTGCTTTACAACGCAGCTGCTGGTGTGCAATGTGTTCCAGCTGGACCAGCATGGTGTTGATGCATCAATACCAGTGCATCACACTGTTTCCTTTTTTTAAACAAACTTTATTAAAATGTTACACAGTGACATTTTGAAGAGTTATAGTAGCCAGCATGTAAGCAGGTTGTAACCGTTAGTTATGGTAGGTGCTGTCCCTGTTGGGAGTTAATGACTTTCTTGGTTCTTTGGTTTTTTGGCAGGTACTTCTCTGCGTCCGGCCCACTATTCCTGTGGCATATAAATTGGGACAGTGGCCTGATACAAAGAGTTCCCCTGTAGATACTGAGAATTGAGAAGCAGTAGAAGGATGCCATTCATTGCCATCCAGATGTAGAACTATCGGAACTTGGGGTTCGCCAGCACTGGAGTATGCCTCTGAAGGACTTGCATCTGCATGAGAATGCCTCTGAAGGACTTATAATTGCTGGACTACACCTTTGCAGTTATGCCGGGGCAGCACTCAAGCCTGTATTTAGAGCTAGGAAATAGGAAAAATGAATGCCTTTGTCTGTTGGACAGTGAAATATCTACTTGCACCTTTCTTAAGTAAAGCATGTTGAAACGTTGTCCTTGCCTGGTCTGAAGCTACTGAAAGGGGTGTAATGTAAGTAACCAGCATAGTCATAGAGTGGTTCTTAACACATTGGGGGATGAAGACATTGGTGTGGAGTGGAGTAGTGTGAAGACACAAGGGATGGCCTAGCATAACGGAAATTTTACAGCAGCCTGTTGATAGTGTGTGTACCTGTTATAGGTGGAACAGGCTTTAGCAGCGAAGAAGATGTTGTTGACACTCCTTTCACCAGCAGTATGTCTCCCAGAGCAACAGGAGCAGAGGTTCCCATCCTGTACAGAGGTATGGAAGTTCTAGAGTCAAATTAAGTGCACATGTGGAGCCCACGCAAAGTGCACGGCGGGGCCTTCTCTGCTACTGGGGAGTAGTAGTGGAAAACGCTGGACAGGTGTATATGGACAGAGCTCAGCATATCCCTCCTAAATGCATATTACAGAGAAGAAGGTGTATATTGTCACGGGGAACAAGGGTTAACTGGAGAACAGTTACAGTGCCAGTGTGCATGGTGTACGTTCATTTCTAAGTGTAGAGATTCACCGTGTATTCCCCATTGGCAGCCTCAGCCTTGTCCCAGGGCATTGATGAAGACAACACTGTGACCCAGTGCTTGGTGTCCAACAAGTTAATAGGAAACATGGAGGATGTGACAACCTCTCTACCCCTGTAGATCCCACCAGCTTGTCTACAAGCGTGCGGTGACCACTGCTGCACTGCAAAAAAAAGTACTGCACCCAGAACTTTTTTCAGCACACACCACAAGCACACCACTGCAATGCAGTGGTATGAACCTATCACACTGGAAACAATGCATTTTTCCTTGTCTTGCTGTGGAGGTGCAGTGAGACCACGCTAGAATAGCGTGCAACACAGTCCCACCACACCTGGCTTGAATGGATCCTTAAGCTTAGTACACACTAGTAGTTTTTGTTTGTTCAACCCAGCTGGGTTGAATGAAAGAAAACTGACAGCTCCAGAGGATCCGCTGTAATAACCATGTAATGTTAGTATACCGATCTCCCCTGCTGCGCTATTGTGTTCTGACAGGGGGACGCCCCCCCCCCCCCCCGAACACTCCGGTTAGCTCTCTCAGCCATTGCCTGAAAGCGCTGATTGGGAGCTGATCGGCAGACCTTTTTCAATCATGCCCCATTGACAGAAGCTGTCCAATTCTGATTGGCTGCAGTAAACATGGGCCGAATGTTGGCTGATTTCTATTGAACCAGCAGAAGCCACCAGACATTTGGCCCAGGTGTGCTAGGCTTTGAGTTGACCATAAGTTATATTAATTGTACAATCTTCTATAGATCTATTTTCAATATATAGGACAAGGACTTGCCTGAGTTAATGCAAATGGAATGGATTGTTTGGATTTGTCCTCATATTACACAGCTGTGGTTAAAGAAATTGTACAGTCTGATGGTGCAGTGTATGGACAGATAGATTCCTTTCATCTATACCAGACCCTTATACTAACAAAAATGGTGTGGGGCACCCCTAAAAATACATCCTAGACCTTTATCCATGATAAGGATCTGGTATAAATGTCAAGGGAGATCTCATGCAAAAAAATGGCATGGCTTCCTTACAAATTCTAAGGGGGAACCCCACACAAAAAGGCAAGAAAAAAAAGCCTTGGGTCCTTACCAGACCCTTATTTGAGCATGCAGCTTGGCTAGCCTGGAAAAGGAGGGATAAGTGTGCACCAGCCCCACAAAACCATACCAGGCCACATGCCCTCAACATGGGGAAGGTACAAATTGAATAAATGAATGGTGTGCTGTTCACAAATAATTAAGTGCACATGCATCTAAACACATCAACACATAGAAAAATTCATAATTGAAATTCATCCTTTATTGCAGTGCTCACTTTAAATAGTAAGCAGACGTGAATATCATAACTATGTATAAAAAATAAAATAAATATTAATACAAATAAATGGTAATTTGTCCATCATTCCTTCGAGATAAAGTGCTACAATAAAAAACCTAAAAAATAAAAAATGATCCTTAATCCCAAAGTGCTTAAAAAAACTGTCCAGAAATCCACCGAAGTGAAGTGCTCTACTCAAAAATCTATTTTTGCTCTTAAAACCAGTGATTATTCAACCTTTAGTTTCATCCACCAGCTATTCACCTCTAGGTGCAATGCGTGCTCACAAATACTCGCAGTAGATAATGCAATAGGGTAAATCAGATGTAATCCCCTTTGGTCCTTCTCTGGAAACAATTGCCCTATTGCAAGGGATATGGCTTCTTCCACAGAAATGCTCAAACAAAAAGAAAACCTCTCATCGTGCAATAGGTAAAAACCTTAGTTTATTAGAACTCTATCATAATTACACTCACATTTTGACCATCTTGTATAATAGCATTAAAACTCATGAAATAAAAAAACTGTGCGGCTCACAAATCTCTCACCTCTTGTTCCAGGTCTTTGAGACACCGGGAATGATGTTACAGGCTCCTCCCGACGCGTTGCATCACTAGTCATGTGACATCTTCAGGGTGGGGAGGATACCTTGCCATGTGGAACCTGGCAGAGCACCTTGTCCTCATGTTGATGAAGTCAAGATTCTCTTTTTCACAAACCTGTCCTGGAGTTGGTGTTGGGCATATTGGAAACTGGAAACTCCCTTTAAAAATAAGAGAGCTACCAGATACCAGGCCCTCCCCTATGTGAATGTGTAAGGGGTACATAATACCTCTATTCGTTCACAAAAAATGTAAATAATAAATAACGACACACTGGGTTTTTTTTCTCAGCGAAAAGGTGCAGGAACTCACCCCCCTCCCCTAGGCCATGCCTGTCTCCGCCCCTATCCACCCCATAGAACTGCCCCCTTTTCTCAACGCCCTACACACCTCCTAACAACGCCCCCTTTAGAGAAAAGGTAGTGTATAATTGGGGGGCTATACAAGTAATTTGTATGGAATTTGTTTAAAAAAAACAATGTAGTAAAATGCACAAAACATTAGAAATATCCAGCAACTACCAAGTAAGCTCAGAGGGACTTCCAGATGATTTCAACAGGCCCATATCCAGCAAAGAGATAAGCCTATATCCAGCAAAGAGACAAGCCCATATACAGCAAAGAGACAGGCCCATATCCTGAACGAGACAGACCCATATCCAGCAAAGAGAGAGGCCCATATCCAGAAAGAGACAGCCCGATCCAGCAAAGAGACAGCCCCATCCAGCAAAGCGACAGGCCCATGTCCAGCAAAGAGACAGCCCAGTGCATCAAAGACACAGCCACAACCCAGTCCAGCAAAGAGACAGCCACAGCTCAGTACATCAAAGAGACAGCCACAGCCCAGTCCAGCAAAGAGACAGCCACAGCCCAGTACATCAAAGACACAGCCTAGTCCAGTCCAGCAACGAGACAGCTACAGCCCAGTACATCAAAGAGACAGCCCAGTCCAGTCCTGCAAAGAGACAGTCCAGTCCAGTCCTGCAAAGAGACACCCCAGCAGATCAAAGAGACAGCCCAGTCTAGCCCAGCAAAGAGACAGCCACAGTCCGGTACATCAAAGAGACAGCCCAGTTCAGCCCAGCAAAGAGACAGCCACATCCCAGTATATCAAAGAGACAGCCCAGTCCAGTATATCAAAGAGATAGCTCAGTCCAGCCTAGCAAAGAGACAGCCATAGCCCAGTACATCAAAGAGACAGCCCAGTCCAGTACATCAAAGCGACAGCCCAGTCCAGTGCATCAAAGAGACAGCCCAGTCCAGCCCAGCAAAGAGACATCCACAGCCCAGTACATCAAAGAGACAGCCCAGTCCAGTGCATCAAAGAGACAACCCAGTCCAGCCCAGCAAAGAGACAGCCATAGCCCAGTACATCTAAGAGGCAGCCCAGTCCATTACATCAAAGAGACAGCCCAGTCAAGCCCAACAAAAAGACACAGCACAGCCCCATTCAGCAGCATTGTTATTTTGTTTCCAGAAAACTTGTTTCCACAGTCTCCAGCACAGAACAGTTAACAGGAGGCTGGTGAGGAAGAGGACAGGCTACCTAGCCACACCACGCACGATCATCTGTGCTCTCACACAGCGACTTGACTGGCACTAAAACGAGCTTACGGTTGGTCTGCACTGAGAGGCGGGACGAAGTACACATTACTCCGCCTTCCGCTCTCATAAGCTCCAGCCGTTTGATCCCTCAGCGAACGCCGTTGTTTTTTATTATAGGCAACGCGCGGTAGGCTACATAATTAATAAGAGTACTGGTGGAGGTGCCTCTGCGTTTGATCCCTCTGTGGCTGCCTGTGCTTTTTTTACAGGCAAGCACAGCAGGCTACACAGATATGGACACAGGGATTGCTTCGGCAGAAGTGCCGGTAAGGTATTCCGGCGCGTTCCACCAGAAAAAAGCCCTGATGACACACATTTTCGGACCAATCTTTTATTTAAAAAATTGCAATGTCCAGCAATACAGATCCATGTCAATCACAATGAACAACACCACTGACATGATCCTTTCCCAATGACTGCTCACCGTGAATGACAGCTCCTGGTTCCTGAATGTAAACAAAGGGGCGGGATGATATTTGGTCAATAACATCACGGAATTATTTCACTGGTTAGAAGGTTACAGATTCTCTTTAAAGCGGAGGTCCGAGGGCTAAAAAAAAAAATTAAAAGTCAGCAGCTACACATACAGTAGCTGCTGACTTTTAATATTAGGACACTTACCTGTCCTGGAGTCCAGCGATGTCGGCACCCGCCGCCGATCTTCGGATCGGGGGACGGGTGCAGCCGCCTCCATCGCGGGTAAGGGAACCCGGACGTGTAAGCAGTACAGCTTCACGCCGGGCACCTTACTGCGCATGCGCAAGCTCTGCCGCGCTCTGCTACTGGCCAGGCGGCCAGAAGCAGAGGGAGGAGGGAGCCAGGCTGCTGACGTCAGCGGCCGCGTCTGCCGGCCAGAGCTCCCGGAAGTGTGGAAAAGGACACCTGTCTAAAGACAGGTGTCCTCTTCCGCCTCCCCCCCGAAAGGTGCCAAATGTGACACCTGGGGGGGGGGAGGAATCCAACCAGGGGAAGTTCCACTTTAGGGTGGAACTCCGCTTTAAGGTGATATTACAGTAAAAATGTGTAAATACAAATATTTTGCCTTTGGGGCTCATTCACACAGGCCCAGAGACCCCTATGGTGTGAAAAACTAGCCTATCTCTGTGCCCTGAAGTGACAGGTGCTTACATACACCTGTACAAATCAATAACAGGCTGCTGCTGTATGCTTGTAACTGCACATCCAAGCATTTATTTGCATACAGGAATAGATGACCACTCTCACTTCTGGGCACAGTGGTGCGCTCGTTTTTCATAGTATACAGCACAGCAATTTGCGGTTATATGAATAAGCCCCAAGTTTGCACAATAAGCTGTAATGGAAACGCATGTATTGCGCATTTTTGAAATATTATGGTAGGTAATAGTAGTTCAGGCCTCAAACACACTGGTGTCAAAATAAGGGCTTTTGTACTCTGGCTTTTGTTCACATCGGAATGGCTTTTTATCCTCACAGAAGTCTTCGGGAATGCAAAATTAGCTTCATGCAGCTTAGAGGAAGGCCAAATGCAGAACAGTATAGGCATGCTGTATTTTGTTGCCATTTATATTTATTTTTGTATGAATTTCCATGTAATATTACAGAATTCATTTGTACTTTTCTCTCCTTTGTTCTCTCTTCCCTTCTACTTATTGTAAATGTGGTGTTCTGTTATAAGGAAGGAACCCATTACTGCAATAAATACAGCATATTTTGCAAATTTATAACATTTCTTTATTATAAAGAAGAATAAAAAACTAAGAAGGCTTAAAGCAGAAGGAGGTCAAAAGCACTCTTTGTATGAAAGCGGTAAGACAGGCAATCAGATAGAGAATCGCTCGATTCCCCCATCAACACAGTCAATGTTGATTGGGGACTCCTTCCCGCATAACTATTATGTTCTCTCGATGGGGGGGTTGGACATGGGGAGCCGTCCCTGTCGGGAGAATGCAGAGATTATTGCTAGCGGCTATTGATCAATGGATTGACTTGGGTACAATCAGCTCTAACGAGCAGGGCCCTCTGATTCCTCCTGTATTGACGTGTATTGTAATTGTACTGTCTGCCCTAATATTGTAAAGCGCTGTGCAAACTGTCGGCCCTATATAAATCCTGTATAATAATAATAATAATAATCAGCCTGCCCATAGATGGTTCGAATCTCGGCTGGTCCCTGCTGAACGGGCCAAGATTCTAACTATCTTTGCTACAACTAGCTATAGCTAGTTGTACCAAAGCTGATCAATGGATCGACTTGGGTACAATCAGCCTGCCCACAGATGGTTCGAATCTTGGCTGGTCCCTGCTGAACCGGCAAAGATTCTAACTATCTATGGCCAGCTTTAGGACTCTGCAACCTTCATTAGTATGCAGTTTTTACTTTTAAAGTGACCCTGTCAGAATAAAAAATCTTAAAGGAAGGTCCCTGCATGAAAAGAGCTTTGATAGTTAATCCAGCTCTGGCCGGGTCCACCCAGCTGAATGTCACACCTCCAGCTGCACTGCTCCTTTATCCATCCTTGCCAGAGAACAAGCTCAGAGAAAGAAGGAGGACAACGAGGATCTTCACTCAGAGAGCCTGGCCCCTAGTAATGGGGAATCAGAAAAACTTTCTATTGGCTGCCACAGGACCATGCTCGTCCCCTGTCCTCCATCCCACACAGGGAACAGAGTGCAACCAGGACTCATGTGGAGAACATGGTGTGTTGGGCAATGTAGAGTTTGGGGAAGCTGCAGTTTTGTGAGTGACCTGATCCTGGCGGTAAGCAGAACTCCAGTAAAAAATATAAAAAATAAAAGCCTATTAAAAATAAATTAAAAATGAAAGAAACAGCTTTTGCTGCAATACTCACTTTTAATGAGCTGTCCCACTCTTTCCACCATTAGATTACCCCAGTCTTCTGGGTTGAATGACAGTCAGCATCGGACAACCCACTTCTTTTGGGTTCAGGCTCTCATTGACCAACCCCAGCCTGTGAGTGGACAGGGAAGGAGAAGCAGAAGATTAAAGAACCTCCCTGTCACTTTGCTATCTCCTCCTATCAGCATGCTCCTTGTCAGAACATTAACTAATTGGCTACTAGTGCTGCTTCCCCTTCTCCCAACCTAAACTCTTCTGTACATAGGGTTGCCACATCATCCCTTTAATCCAGGACACATATGAATTATACAGGTTCTGAGGCTAATTTAATGCATATAAGGCACCTAGTGAGTTTAATTACCACCTTAATCAGCCACAGAACTGTGCAATCGATATGTGTCCTGGATTGAAGGGATGATGTGGCAACCCTATCTGTACAGGGACTTCAAGAGGATTATAACAAGTCAAAATCAGGTACTTACTAAGCTTGCATTAAATATATATATATTTGATGATGTAGTAAAGGAGAAATATGGGGCTCAAAAAAAAACAAGATCCATACTCACCTTCATGCTGCAGCATTGGTCTGATGTTGCAGCTATCCCCCACTGGTTTTAAGCTTGAGAACTGAGCAATCACAGGACCGCTGATCACTCAGCACTCGGTCTTCTGGAAGCGGAGAGCAAGGACTCTGCTGTGCCCCTGAGGGGGTGGTTTCAGGTTTCAGCCACACACTGAGAGTCGGAGCCAGCTGTCAATCGGGCAGCTGGGCGGATCCCGACAATATGGTTGGGATCCTTCCAGAGCCTGAAGCAGCTCTGTGACATCAGCTGACAGCAGGCTTTAGCCCGCTATAAGCTGACACAAGAGAAGTATGGCCAAGAAAGCTTTGGCAATTCTTCTCTTTAAAAAATGCAGAGCTGAATTCATTTGTGTCCTTTACATCTGCCGCTCTTTTTTTAAGAGCTTAGTAAATTGACATACTAATATATGAGCCCTTACAGGTATGCTAGCCATGTGCAGGTTAATCTTCAAGGAAGTGCTTTCAATCAGATTCTGATCACAAAAATAAATGGAGCAAGGCAGCAACCGTTTATATATTTATATGGCAGGTCTGCTGGTTTGTTACCTTTATCCATCCAAATGTTTTTGACCTTCAAAAACTGGTTTAAATAGCTAGAATGCTGTCTTGTAGAAAACCAGCATTACATGGCTATTGTGTGACTTTTCTGGAAACATTTCAGCAAAAAGTAAAGTTTGTATGGAATTGAACAATCCACAGCAGTCAACAATATTTCCTCGTTTACATGGGTGTTAGCCCTCTGAAGGGTGATCCGTGGTGAATCACTGTTTGACAGGTATGAAAAGGCATTATGAGGCCTCCTTACCCCTTGGTTTAACATCTAAAAGCGCCACAACCCGCATTCAGTTGAATGGGCCCAGTGAGTGCTATAGTTTTTACCTGCTGCTTTTGCAGCTTCAGGAGGAGCATTTGGGGGAGGAAAAAATGTGCCTCAACCGCCTGTTTTTACACCCTCCCCAACCACAAGTGTAAACAAGGCCTCAGAGTTTAAATAGACTATTGTATTGAAAATGCAGTGGAAATAAATTGAACCCAGTTAAAAGGCATTTCCAATTGATTTTTTTAAATGGATGACCCGCCCCTTCTGACAACGAATGATGTCAGAATTGGGACGGGTCATCCATTTACGGCACCGGGTGGCCCCGTCCCTTCTTATAAAAGAGACCACGGCTGCGGCAGCAGCGGTGAAATAAGAAAGAAGAAGATGAAGATTGAAGACGAAGAGAGGAAGGAAAAAGACCAAAAGATGAAGCAGAAGACCAGAAGGACTGAGGCAGGAGAAGATGGAGGAACAAAGAAGAAAGAAGAAGAGCTATTTTACACAATAAAGGACTTGTCAAAAACTGCCTCTTGTTTTTTGTACCACTTTACTTTTTTTGGTGAATGGGTAGGGGTACAATGTACCCCATACCTATTCACATAGGGGGGTCTAGATCTGGGGGCCCCCTTATTAAAGGGGGCTTCCAGATTCCGATAAGCCCCCCCGCCAGCAGACCCCCACAGCCACCGGCAAGGGTTGTGGGAATGAAGCCCTTCTCTCCATCAACACGGGGACAAGGTGCTTTGGGGTGACCTCAAAGCACCCTCCCCATGTTGAGGGCATGTGGCCTGGTATGGTTCGGAGGAGGCTCGCTCGTCCCCACCACCCTCCTACCATGCCAGGGCTGTGTGCTCAGATAAGGGTCTGGTTGGATTTTGGGGGGTGCTCCTACGCATTTTTATTTTTTAATTTGGCGTGGGGGTTCCCATTAAAATCCATACCAGACCTGCAGGGCCTGGTACAGACTTTTGGGGGGGACCCCTACACATTTTATTTGGGTGTGGTTCCCCTTAAAATACATACCAGAACTGAAGGGTCTGTTACGGACTTTGGGGGGGAACCCTAGGCAATTTTTTTTTTCGGAGCGGGGTTCCCCTTAAAAACCATACAAGACCTGAAGGGCCCGGTATGGACTGGGTGGTGGGGGGGGTGGTCGAGCAATGCTTTTTCAGTGATTTTATCTATATTGCCGGCGCGATAATAAATGACAATTTTTCCTTTGGAAATGTCATTTTGCTCTGGCTATGTTCTAAACATCACAGAGGTGCGCCCTCTTACAGGCAGACCCCCCCAAGGCATGATATTTAAAGGCATATTTAATTTTTATTGCCTCATTTTAAGCATTATTAAAATCAATGCTCCTGAAAAACTATCGATTTAAAAACAATTTTTTGCATTGATACATGTCCCCTAGGGCAGGACCTGGGTCCCCATACACTTTTTAGGCCAATAACTTGCATACAAGCCTTTAAAATAAGCACTTTTGATTTTTCATGTTCGAGTCCCATTGATTTTAACAGCTTTCGCGTGTTCGCACAAATTTTTTACCTGTTCGCAAGTTCTGGTGCGAACCAAACCGGGAGTGTTCGGCCCATCCCCAGCCCCCACTAGTGAGATTCACCCTTTTTATTTGCCCTGTCTACTGTTATCATTGAAAGTTAAAGGCTAAGCTCACTTTTTTTTTCTACATTGCAGCTCCCCTACGTACCAATATACCATTAACCACTTCAGCCCCAGAAGGATAGAAGGATTTCCCCCTTTATGACCAGAGCACTTTTTGCAATAGGGCACTGCGTCGCTTTAACTGACAATTGCACGGTCGTGTGTGGTTGCACCCAAATGAAATTGATGTCCTTTTTTTCCCCACAAATAGAGCTTTCTTTTGGTGGTATTTGATCACCTCTGCATCACTTCTAACACCACTATAAACAAATAAAGAGCGACAATTTTGAAAAACAAACAATATTTCTTGCTTTTTTCTAAATACATATCCAAAAAAAAAATATAAAAAAATAATTTATTCATCAGTTTTAGCTGATATATATAATTCCTCATATTTTTGGTAAAAAAAAAAAATCACAATCGGCGTCTATTGATTGGTTTGCGCAAAAGTTGCCACGTTTACAAACCATGAGAATTCATTTATGGGGTTTTATTTTATTTTTATTTTTTACTAGTAATGGAGGCGATCTGCGATTTTTAGCGGTACTGCGACATTGTAGCAAACATGTCGGACACTTTTGACACTTTTTTGAGACCATTGGCATTTGTACAGCGATCAGTGCTATGATAATGCACTAATTACTGTGTAACTGTCACTGGCAAGGAAGGGGTTAACACTAGGGGGTGATCAAAGGGTTAACTGTGTTCCCTGGGATGTGTTAATAACTGTATGGGGACTGGGCTGACTGGGGGTGGAGAGTGATTGTTGCTCCCATATACAGGAAGCTTACGATCACACTCCTTCCCTTCCTGTTTACACACATGGATCCCCGTTCTGTCACTGCGGGGGAGCGATGGCGGGTAGCCGGCGGACATCGAGTCCGCCCTACCCACTCCCTGGCTCCCCCTCTACACAGTGAGCGCGTGAGCGTGCCACCGGCAGCACGCGCCCTCACAATACATGATCTCGCAGTCACCGTTAGGTGAGGTGGTTTGTGATATCGAGCCAAGTTGCCACCATCAATCCACGGCAGGCGGTCGGTAACTGGTTAATGCACCTCAGTTGCAGAAAAATAAAAGCTTTCTTTGATTTTAGAACAAGGTCTTACCTTAGCCCCTGCTGTGTTCATAGAAAACTTCATGGCTTCTTGGTATGTAGATTTGGGACGTGAGAGCCAGTAAGACACAGGAAGCAGGTTACCAGCTGACCTCATTAGCGTACCCATCAACTAGGTTTGCATGGCATCCCCGGCATACCTCCACATATTTGCCTGGCTTATTAATGTAGGCTGCCACAGCTGCTATGTTTGCACAGCATCCCCAGTGTCTCTCCAGACAGACCTGGGTCACATACTAAACTCTCTGAGGTCGCATGCGGGCTGCGGGTTGGACACCCCTGATATAGTGCAATGGCCTGCCTGATTGGATATAGAGTGAATGGCTAGATAGGTGGGCCCCCCTATTATATAGTTTTGGTAAAAGAATGTGTATAGAGATTGTACAATCAGATTTTATAGTGTATGGCCACTTTTATACATGTACATAAGACGGAGACACTTAGGCCCCTTTCACACTGGTGCGACCATGTGCATTTGCAGTGCATTTCCAAAATGCGTGGCAAAGCAGATATTTTTTGTTCAGAAATGTGCAGATGTGAATGGAACCTCTTTGTTCTTGTGTAAACACAGCAATTTTGCTTTCAGGCCCCATTCACACCTAAAGTAGTGAAATTGTATGTTTTTTTTTCCCCGTTTTTCCCATGGCATGCATAGTGCAGCCCATTGATTTCAATGGGCTGCCCTACATACAGCAATGTAGCACATGGGACATTTTGCACGATTTCTACTGTGCGTTTTGCTACGTTTGACGCTTGTTTTTTCACACAGCAAAAATGTGTGTTTGCTTCCGTGTTTGGGGTGCCATTAACAATTAATAGCACTGAAAGCACAACTCATTCATTTTAAGTGTGTAAAGGTGGCCATACACTATTCAAAATGATTGTACAATCTCTGTACAATTTCCACATGCACCCCCAGAGAGTTTAGCATGTGGCTGGAGAGACACGGGGGGTGCTGTGCAAATATAACAGCTGTGGCAGCCTACATTGACAAGCCAGGCAAATGCATGCTTGTAGAGAACCCAGGCATGCCATGCAAACAGTTTATGGGTGCAGGGTGTGCGCTAATGAGGTCAGCTGGTGAACTGCTTCCTGTGTCTTACTGGTTTTTATTGGAAGAGCAGCAGCATAGTAGCTTTATATACTGTATATGCTGAACTATACATATACATTATGCTTGTCTATACCAGCAGGTGGCGCTGTAGTATTATAGAGCATAGTACATGTATTCTATGATATGAGAAGAAGTACCTTTTATCCTCTTTGTGGACTTGTTTGTTATTAAGTTCCTGTTTAGTTTCTGTTCACGTTCTCATGCTGTAAGACACGTTAAGTAATTCTTCATGATGAGTAAGGCCCCTTTCACAAGAGGTCTGTTTTGTTCAGCGGGGATCCCCGCTGAGCCAGCAGATGACAGATCCTTTTCCGCTCACTGTGCGGAGACGGATCTGTCAGAGCGCCGCTCTCCTCTATGGGAAATCGGATGACAACGGACCATCTGTCCATTGTCATCCAATCCCCAAACGGATGGAAAAATGGGGTTTCCATCCGTCTGACTTGTGCAGGATCGGATTGAAGAGCGGCGGGTGTCAGCGGACGTGTCCCCGTCGCTCCATAGAGGAGAATGGGGCATCCGTTCATATCTGCCTGAAAAATGGACAGGCGGACCTGAATGGAACGTCCATGTGAAAGAGGCCTTAAGCGTATTGCTATATCCAAGAAGCTTCCAAAGCATGATTTCAATACTCAGCTAATAGTTTTCCCAAATCTACATATCCAAAAAGTCATGATGTTTCTTTGAATACACCATAAGCTAAGGTAAGGCCTTGCTTTAAAAAATCAAAGAAAGATTTTACATTAATTGTATAATGGTACATGGGGGAGCTGGAATTTAGAAAAAAAGGTGAACTTAGCATTTAAAGTAAAAGAAAATCCCAAATTTTGATTTGACACCAGAAAAGTAATAGAGGGGAAATCTTCCAATGGGGGCACTAGTTCTGATGGCCCCAGTGACACCCTGGGATTCTGTCACTTTGGAGGGATTTTCTCTTGCTTTCTGTTTTGGCTATGGGACACTGTAACATAAATGTAAGCGTAGGGATAGTTTGCCTTAGTGGGATGTGATGTGATCTGTAGAAGTAGTGTAATTGTAGATGTCGTTTAATTCTGGGTTATTAAAGATATAGCATTCAATATCTGTCATGCACATATGTCCTTTCATTAGCATTTGAAAAGTATAGGACTAGTTTCTAGGCCAGAACAGACACCTAGATGGCAATAAAAGTTCTCTATCAGAGTAAACAGATTGTCACCTTCCGAAGCCTCAAAGAAAGCTGCTAGTCTTCTTGGCTACAAGGATCTGCATGGGGCATTCCCTAGGCTCCACGTGGTCCACAAACTTAAGAGATCTAAGGAATACATTTTATCTCTCATAAAAGCTGAAATATTAGTGGGGAACAGAGAGTGCAGCGCTAGGTCAGAAGTATTCTTAAGATAAACCAAACATGAGTATACAATTAAATATACACCAATAGCAAGTGCTCGCTTTCAATGACCATACATTAGTGTTCTTTAGAATGCTTGCTTTCAATGACCATATAGTAATGTCCTTTTAAAGTTCATGTGTAAATATATACGGTAACTGCGGTAGATACTCAGGAAAGTAAAGCTGATGCAGTGTACTGTTCCAGATTGAACTTGGGTAACCAGTGACAGGTGACTTGATAATCAGGTGGTAGAGGTGGTGATGATCCAAAAAAGGTGAGTGAATGTACTTACCAGAAGCTGGTAAGGTACCAGCAAAGACGATGCCAAATCAGATGATCCAGGGGCGATAAAGTGACGTCCATGTAAGTGAGTGGAAAAAACCTAGTAGTGGTGGAGATGGTGGACTAATAGTTCAGTGGACAGTGACCAATGGGTTCAAGTTAGACCTTGTCATGTGACGTAGTCGAAATGAAAGGACTCATAGATGGCGTCAATGGCATATATAAATGTGTACTTGAAATTTTCCTGTAATGATATACCAGTAACTTTCGTTCGTAAGATTTCTTGTGATTACATACCAGTAACTTTCGCTCGTGAACGATAACCACATATAAATTAACATATGAGTACAAACCAAATAGAATTCTTATGAAGACTGGA
>BLSH010149575.1:856781-867705 GCA_018402905.1 Glandirana rugosa | reverse complement strand
GGGGGGGGGGGGGGCCCCTAGACGGTGCCCAAGCGCCACTTATTGACCAGCTGCCGCTGCATCCTAATCCGAAAAGGCCTACCCTTTACTTGCCAGCAAGTTATTTCTGATCCCAAGGGATAATACCTTATCCTCCATGCAGTGATACATGGGGTCCCTCTCCTAATAGTCACAGTCTACCTCCCCCCCAGCCAGTCACGGCTTTGGTATTCACTGAACTTAATGTACATTTTGCCTCATTGCCACGGTGTCTTATGATTATTGTTGGGGATTTTAATTCAGTACAGCAACCTGCATTGGATAGATTGAAGACTGGTGTTTGAGTCCAGGCTGTTTCGCTTGTGGTGTGATGCCTATGGATATGTGGATCTCTGGCGTTGGAAATTCCCAATGATTAAGATATTCTCCTGCCAATCTAGGTCTTACTCAGGCCTATCCCGGTTGGACTATGCACTGGCCACAAATGACCTCCTTCCGAATTTTCATTCTATAGATTACATATCCCAGACTATCTCAGACCATTCAATTGTCCTGGTCTCCCTAAACCTGGGTCACAGGCCCTCGTTTCGAGTCTGGAGGCTAAGCCCCCTCTGTATTTCCACACCAGAAGTTAATGACTCTGTTCCTAGTGCCATGTCCAATCACTGGTCCACTAACTCCGACTCCACTACCTGGGGACCCGTCTGGGATGCTTTTAAAGCTGTAGTCCGGGTTTCCTATATCTCCTCTATAAAATACTATAGAACGGTTGGGCAGGCTACGCAAGAAGAGCTACAGAGGGTGTTAGATGCTGCCAGATCCCGTCATACGTTAAATCCCTCTGCTGAATGGGTATGCTGACGGATGCCCATCGAGCTCTGCAGCTTCATATGGTAGACCTAACAAAAAAGCAACAATTATACCTCTTCACCCGTATACACGAACATGGGGGGAAAAATGGTAGGCTCCTTGCTTACCTCGCCCATACGGAATGCCACAACTGCTCGATCCCTGAACAACGCTTCCCTGACGGGTCAATCACTTCAGATGTGTTGACTATTAATCAGGCATTTACATCCTTTTACAGCCATCTGTATGAGGAGGTCCTGGCTCCCCCTGAGGCCTCCTTCATGGGTTTCTTTACACTAGACTTTTCTATGCTCACTGACTTTCAGCGACTTACTCTAGATAAACCCCTGACATTAGAGGATGTAACTGTGGCCATACACTCACTGCCCTCCAACAAAACCCCTGGTCTAGATGGCCTTCCCTCAGAGTGGTACCAAGCACACTTTGAGGAATTGGCTCCTAAACTACTTAAAACATTCCAGGACTCCTTAGAGAATGGGAAACTTCCTGCTACAATGAATGAAGCACTTATTGTGGTTATACCCAAACCTAACAAAGACAAACTTCTATGTGGATCATATAGTCCCATATCTTTGTTGGCCCCACTGCCTCCTTAGAAGATGAATTACACAATTCTAAGGGAATCACAGGTACTGGCTCCTCTCCCATGGGTGTAGAATTTATGGCTTGGTGGGAGGGAGGGAAGCTACTTTCACAACCACCATCTGGGAAGTCTCCTAAGACCTCCCTGTGGTGTAATAGGAACCTTCCTGAGCTCCATGGTCACCCAGATTCGCTTTGGTGGAGTCGCTATGGTGTTACCCACTTGAGTCATATTATCGAGGACAATACCTTTGTCCCCTTTGACACCCTAAGGGCTCGTTTACACTTGCTTTGGCTTCAATGCACATTAAAGCCCTTAATGCTTCAACAAGCTTTTATGATATGTTTTTGAGGCTTCGGTGGTGCTTCAATGAGGCTTCGGTGGTGCCTCGACGAGGCTTCGTTAGTGCTTTGATGAGGCTTCATGGTGCTTCGATGAGGCTTCGGTGGTGCTTCAGTGATGCTATTTCGAAGCCTTGTTGAAGCTTGGCCAATGCCCTGTGTTTTTGATATCTCACACCTGCATTTTCTCCAAAACAAAGCGGAGCTAAAGCTGAATTAAAGCCTCTGAAAAGCCGCAGGTGCTTCAAGCGAGCTTCAAACAAGCTTTGTTATAGACTTCTATGGAGGCGCTTAAGAGGCTTTGAAGCCTGGCTAAAGCTACATGGGGTATAATTTTTGACGCAAAGCTGAAGCAAAGCAAAGCCAACTCAAGGTGTAAACAGGACTGTAAGCTAACCATTTTATTTCGTGACAGGAGCTTTGACTGGCGTTAACAGAGCTTTAAGAAAGCGTGTCTGACTCCCTGTTTTGAAGCAAGTGTAAACGAGCCCTAAGGCAAAAATATGGTATAGACAATCATTTTTTTTATAAATATCTCCTTATGCGGCATGCTGTTTGGACACAGTTTGGATCTTTAACCATTGAGCTCACGACTTCCTTCATTGAAGATCTCCTGGCATATCCTGAAATCTCTAAATTAGTGACAACTTTTTATTGTCGGCTTCAATAGATGGGCGCTGATCATTTTCAGGTCTCTCATCCTAAATGGCTTGTACTATTGCCTGAGCTATCTGAGGAGGACTGGGAGGAGGCCACCGAGACTTGCTATCAGGATATTATCAGTACGGCAGATCACCTGATCCAATTTAAATACATACGCCACCTACACTATACCCCAGCTAAGCTGGTTCGTATGGAGCTGGGTCCAGCTATTGCCTGTTCTAGATGTAACCTCGTTGCAGTAGACTTTTTCATATGTTCTGGACCTATCCCGGCTTATCTACCTCTTGGAAAGACCTATTTAGTTTCTTTGATCGTAAACTCCATCTACCAGTTCCACATACCCCTGAAGTTGGACTTTTGGGAGTACTTAATGATCACGTACACCGCATACATGCCAGAACTCTGTTCTTCTTCTCCACTTTTCCTCCATATTGACTGGGATCACCCTGGGTTAACGACTAAGATAGGAAAAGTTTTTGGGACCATGACGCATTGTGTACTACTGTATGTGTGTTTGTTTGAATGGCCTTGTATGAGTGTTGTATTTTTTCTGTTCCTTGTTTCTATTTTTCCCCTCTGACACTGGGTTGGATCTCACCAGGATCCCGAGTCATGCTTGCTCTTTTCTCATTAAAGGCCCAGTGAATCCCTCCCAAGTGTATGGGCTCGGGACACAACTGGTATACTGACATATGTACATGAACAACCTGCTGTAACCCTACTATAAACCCTATGTCGAGGGAGATGTTTTTGTTGATGTTTTGCTGTATTAACTATGAAAAATTCTTAAATAAACACCTTTGAAAAAAAAAGGAAGTGCGCATGAGAGCAGCGGACCAGGTAGATATCTCAACATCCTTACTGCTTTTTGCAAAACAATCAGTGACATGTTTAACAGACTATAAAGGTGTATAACATATTGATTTCTTCATTTTGACCATAGTTCTACTTTAACCCCTTCAGCCCCGGAAGGATTTCCAGCTTTAGGACCGGAGCCCTTTTTGCGATTCGGCGCTGCGTCGCTTTAACTGACAATTGCGCGGTCGTGCGACATTGTACCCAAACGAAATTTGCGTCCTTTTTTTCCCACAAATAGAGCTTTCTTTTGGTGGTATTTGATCACCGCTGCGTCATTTCTGATTGCCGCTATAAACAAAAGAAGAGCAACAATTTTGCAAAAAAACCCAAATTTCTTACTTTTTGCAAAAATACAAATCCAAAAAAAAAATATAAAAAAACATTTTTTTTCACCGTTTTTGGCCGATTTATATTGTTCCTCATATTTGCGATAAAAAAAATCGCAATCTGCGTTTATTGATTGGTTTGCGCAAAAGTGGTCGCGTTTACGGATGATGAGAATTCATTTTTGGGGTTTTTATTTATTTTTTATTTTTTATTAGTAATGGCGGCAATCTGCGATTTTTTGCGGTACTGCGATATTTCAGCAGACATGTCGGACCATTTTGACACTTTTTTGGGACCATTGGCATTTATACAGCGATCAGTGCTATAAAAATGCACTGATTACTGTGTAAATGCCATTGGCAGTGAAGAGGTTAACCTGCAGGGGGCGCTCTAAGGGTTAACTATGTTCCCTGGGCATGTTCTAACTGTAGGGCACAGGTGTCAAACACAAGGCCCGCGGGCCGAATCCGGCCCTCCAGGCCATTTCATGTGGCCCTCGCACCTCTCCTGCAGCTGCAGGGGAGCTCCAGCCCACCTCTGGTCCTCCTCCAGACCCTTTACTTTCTGCTTTCCAGCAATGCATCCAGCTTCTTCCCAGCAGCAGCATAAGGTAAGAGGGTGCACTTTGATGTAAGGGAGGGTGGAGGATTCAACTTCTGATGGTGGGGGTGACTCTTGACATCTAATGGAAGGGAAGGGGATGCTCTGGACATATAGTCTTAAAGATACAACCGGCCCTTTTATGGGCAATCATAATGCTGATGTGGCCCACAATGAAATTGAGTTTGACACCACTGCTGTAGGGGGACTGGACTGTCTGGGGAAGGGAAGTGGTCACAGCCTTCACGTACAGGAAGGCTGTGATCACAGCCCTTCCCCCTCACACAGAGCGGAGGTCCGTGTTTACATACACGGACCTCCGCTCCTTCGCTCCGGGGGGGCCATCGCGGGTAGCCGGCGGCAATCGAAGCCGCCGCACCCGCTCCCTGGCCCTCCCCGAACACAGTGGGCACGCGGGTGCGCCTCCGGCGGCGCGCGCGCGCTCACTAAACTCGTTCCCGCAGCCGCCGTCGTATGACGGCGTTTTGCGGGAACGAACCACTTTGCCACCGTCAGATGCCGATCAGCGGTCGGCAAGTGGTTAAGACCCCTTTCACACCAAGGTGTTTTTCAGGTGCTTTTGCACTAAAAATAGCGACTAAAAAGCGCCTGAAAAACTCCCCCAATACACCCCAGTGTGAAAGCCAGAGTGCTTTCACACTGGGGTGGTGCGCTTGCGGAATGGTAAAAAAAGTCCTGCAAGCCGCATCTTTACAGAGGTGTGGGAGCGGTGTATTCACCGCTCCTATACTGCCCCTGCTCATTGAAAACAATGGGGCAGCGCTCCCGAAACGCCTGAACACCGCTTCGGGAGCGCCGCAAACCGGGAATTTTTAACCCATGTTTAACCCCTTGTGGGGGGTTAAAAGTGCACCGCCGCCGCCCGAATAGTGGCGCCATAGCGCCGCTATAACGAGCGGTAAAGCTCCGCAAATTAGCGGTGTGAAAGGAGCCTTAGAGATCTAAGGAATACATTTTATCTCTTATAAAAGCTGAAATGTTAGTGGCAGAGAGATGAAAATAATTCCTTTGGACCGTGCACAGGTTGCGCTACCAGTACATGTCAATCTGTATTTGTAGCGTGTCTAGAAGCCTAGCAAAACACACAAAACTGTCAGATAGCGCCTGATTGCGGCAGGTAGACGGTGACTGGCACTGTCGCAATTGGACCGATGCGCTGGTATCAGAAATCATATCCATGACCTAGCGATCAGTGCCGTTCTGGCCCAATTAGACTCATTTCAGAACACGAAACATCCTGTGGGCTGGGACGGCAACTCCCCCCCAGGGTTGATTGGGCAAGGGATAAAGTCCAGCTCACATCCATATTTCAATAAATTAGAGAGCCTGAGATATGGACGGTGTGCTTCCACAATGTCAGTTCTAAACTGGGGAATCTCCATATGATTTTCCGACATACCTCTGTCCAGGGATATTTATTTTATTTATTTTTATTCCTTTTTATTTTAATAGCAAATTGCCAATTGTATGTCTGTTATCTGTTTATCTTTTTTTTAACTCCTTTTTCGTTGTATATATTTCTTATGCACTGCCCACTTTTGGGATATTAATGTTAAAATTAATAAGTGACTTCTGTATACTAAGCTAGGGCTCATATCTCTGGAGAGATTGTTGTTGCATTTTAGTGTCTAAATACTCGATCTAAGCTACGTGCCAATTGGTATGCAATTGTTCTGCATATTTGCAGATTGCATGCAGATTTTAAACTAACAGATCTGCCAGACGTGTGCGTGTGTGGTGGCCCAGCAGACCAGTCTGCGGACAAACTGTTGGGTGATGGCAGGCTATCGTTTATTGTGTGTCTGGTGTGTGGGGGTGTGGACAGTGGGAAGAGTGATTAACACCAAGGTTTAGCTTATAGAATAGCTGGAGAAACCCTAGAAGTGTGGCTAGACTGTTCCCCAAACCTAAAGCTTCGTACACACGGTGCGACAGTCGTACGACCGAACGGACCAAATCGTATGTTGGCTGATGTATCTCGCGTACTGACATGCACTAAGCGATTGTACAACCAAGCCGGACGTATTGACGTGTTATGAGTATAAAGAGGAAGCTCAGGTGCATGTAATTAGTGAATTAGGAACGTAGGTTTACACGAACAGACACTCAGGGCTGGCTCTACCACTAGGCAGAGTAGGCGGCCGCCTAGGGTGCACTGACGCCCAGGGCGCCAAGCCCCTGCCCATATACTACCCCAGCCTGTCCATATACTACCCGAGCCTGTCCATATACTACCCCAGCCTGTCCATATACTACCCCAGCCTGTCCATATACTACCCTAGCCTGTCCATATACTACCCTAGCCTGTCTATATACTACCCCAGCCTGTCCCTATACTACCCCAGCCTGTCTATATACTACCCTAGCCTGTCCATATACTACCCCAGCCTGTCCATATACTACGCCAGCCTGTCTATATACTACCCTAGCCTGTCCATATACTACCCTAGCCTGTCTATATACTACCCTAGCCTGTCCATATACCACCCCAGCCTGCATATATACTACCCCAGCCTGTCCATATACTACCCCAGCCTGTCCATATACTACCCCAGCCTGTCCCTATACTACCCCAGCCTGTCCATGTACTACCCCAGCCTGTATATATACTACCCCAGCCTGTCCATATACTACCCCAGCCTGTCCATATACTACCCCAGCCTGTCCTTATACTACCCCAGCCTGTCCCTATACTACCCTAGCCTGTCCATATACTACCCCAACTTGTCTATATACTACCCCAGCCTGTCTATATACTACCCCAGCCTGTCTATATACAACCCAGCCTGTCCATATACCTGCGGACCACGGCTGGCATAAGAAAGGCTGGGTCGAGAGGCACAGGTGCAGGCCTGTGGACCACTGCTAACGAAATAGGTAGAGAGGCGCTGCAAAAATCTCCCCCTCCGCCACCTCCATTGTATACATGGACAGGACAAAGGGGGTGGAGTCAGGGGCGGGGCCAAATGTGCGGCAAAATGTGGTTTCGTCTAGGGTGTCAAAAATCCTTGCACCAGCCCTGCAGACACTTCCGGGCGTTCCTGACTTCTGAGCATGTGTGTTTTGCACAGTACAACTTGTTGGACCAACTTCTCTGTACACACGATACAACGGTCGTACGACCGCTTGTTGGTACAAACAAAGTTTTCTAGTTTGCTCATCCAACTCCTGTTGTACGACCGCCGTATGTCGACTGTTCTAACGGTCGGATGATCGTACAACGAGCGGTCATACGACCGTCGCACCGTGTGTATGAGGCTTTAGAGTGCACCAGATTGTATGTAAGATTCGTATTTGCCTGTGTGTGGTCAGCCAGCTGGATTGGAGTGGAGTCTCCATCTAGTGGTGGCCAAAGGTAGTGCGGGCTGTGAAAGTACAGTGAAGTCTTATTGCTCAGTTTAAGTTCCCCCTTATTCCCTCATATACCCGAGTCACGGGACCACATCTCGGTTAGCTAGTCGGCGTGGGCGTGCTTATCCGTGACAGACACTATTGGCAAAAAAAAAAAAAAAAAAAACCTGACAGGGGTTATAACCCTCCGTTACTCTGTCCACAATAAAAAAATAAATAAAATGTAACCTTTAGTTACACATTAACAATTTTTATTGTTTTACGGTTTCAAAAATAGTTTGCTTTGGCAATTTGTAGGACTCTGGTTAAAATGGCAATACAATTGCTCACGTTTCTGGCCAGCATGCACATTGAAAAATGAGGCCTTATTTCCTAAAAGCACCAGTCTGTTTTTACGATTGGGTGTGCCCACTGGATGCAGAACGGTGGGTTCTGATGCTGTGATATTGTGTAGATATCCCTGTGATCAGGGATTGTTATAGCCATGCCACAGTGGCTGTTTATTCACAGTGATCCTCTTCGTTTTTTGTAAGCAATTTCTCACCAAGAAAATTATTTTCTATAGAATCGCTAACAGTAATTTTACCAAGATTTGTATCTCAAGCCTTCAACAATTAAGTTTGTGCAGCGTTCCATGTCGGTAACAATTGTTCTGCATTTACTTTCATGGCTTGGCTACAAATAGCTGAAGGACAGCATTAGCACTGAGCGCTAACATAATGATGTAGCACCTCTAAGTGTGATAAATCTCATGTTAAGCTGACTATACATTATACAATTTTCTTGTTGAATTTCCTTTAGGTTTACCTTCAAATATGTAGTACAAGGGCCTTCCAGACTGCATACAAAATTGAAAGTGTTTAGGTTTGCCCTCATAATATAAGGTATAGGTAAATCTAAAGGAAAATTGTATAATGTATGGCCAGCTTTAGCAACATTTCGCCAGCTTCAAATCACTGTTAATCGCTGACATTAGCAATTTGTAGCAGTGATTAAGTCTGGCATGGTGGCCATACACACTCCTATAAATGTTCAATTTCTTTTCTGAATGAACTCTCCCAATAGGAATAATCATTCAATAGTCGATTGATATGCCACACACAGGGAAGTGTGTTTTGATCGATGCCCCTATTTAATGCGAAACGGTTTGATCTGATTAAAAAGTCCAAATTGATCAGAAAGAAAGTTATATCTATTCATTTGTTTGCTGAGTTGATTGTTTTGATCGAAACGCACATTGATAATAAAGTCGAACCATGTATGGCTACCACTGAGGTCATGGCGCACTAGTTATCACTAAGAAAGCAGAGAAATTACTTACCTGCAGGTAAGTGCTCTTTTTAGTGATCCTGTTGCTGACAAGTTGCCACTAGCGGCATTATTGATCACGTATATAACAGGGCTGGAATCCAACACAATGGGCAGCACATTGAACACATTTTATAAGTGGTCAGAATCTTGTAAATAACGCATGAAAGAATAAAGTAACCAAGCACACCATTGTTTTTCTTGTGAAATTCCCAATAAATTTGATGTGTCACATGACCCTCTTCCTATTGAAAAAACAAAAGTTGGATTCAAAATGGCCGACTTCAAAATGGCCACCACCCATCTTGAAAAGTTTTCCCCCCTCACATATACTAATGTGCCACAAACAGGAAGTTAATATCACCAACCATTTCCATTTTATTAAGGTGTATCCATATAAATGGCCCACCCTGTATAATCTTTACTGTGTTAAAGGATAAAGTATGCTTGTAGGCAGGTAGAGTTGTATGCTGCCCCAGTCGTGAGGGTTAGTGTTAATTATGTTCCCGGTTCTTTTTTTGGCAGGCTTCGTTAGGTCTGACCCACTGGTTCTGTGTATTATAAAAGGGACAGGGATTCAGATCCAAACATGCAACTAAAAGTCTGCAGTTGCTGCTGTCACCGTTGCCAGAGTCCATCCTGCTAGCCTGCTGATATGCCAGAGACCATCTGGCCTCAGGATCCTTCTACAGCTTAGGGAGATTGCTTGGACCTGCAGTCTGCCAATCCTGGATACTACCATCATGGACTCTTTCCTGTGCAGGTATGCTGGGGCAGCTAAAAGCATAGGAATTGGTTTAGGGAAAGAGGCCTTTGACTGTCATGCTAAGTTATTCAAGTAAATATTTGGAAACTTTTTGTTTGCCTGATCAAGTTACTCAAGGGGTGTAATGCAAGTAACTGGCACATATAGTCTACAGTCCGGGTCAACAAAGCATGTTGGGGTATGAAGACATCAATGTATGAGTTAAAACAGTGTGAAGACACAGGTGTTTACTAAGGCCTGTTTCACACTGGGACCGCCCGAGCGTCTACCGCTAATTTAGGGGGCAGTGGGGCACTTTTAACCCCCCCAAGGGGTTAAACAGGGGTTAAAAATGCTCGCGCTCAGCGCTTCCGGAGGGGTGTACAGCCACTTCGGGAGCGCTGGGCATTCATTCCAATGGCAGTATACACCGATCCAAAAATCATGCTTGTAGGAGTTCATGTTTTCTCCCCCTAGCGCACCGCCCCGAGCCGCCCCAGGGTGAAAAGACACACTAGGTTTAATGGAGAGGCACTTTACAGGTGATATTTTTAGCTAAATAGTGCCTGTAAAGCTTCCCAGTGTGAAAGGGGTCTTAGGGTAACAAAGGTTTCTCTAGCAGCCTGTTGTAAGCGTGTACATGTAACAGGTGGGATAGCCTTTCACAGGAGGAGTTGTTGTTGGCACTCTCTCCATGAGCAGCTCCATCTCCCATAGCAATAGGAGCAGACCAGCACTGCAAAGGTCCTAAGCCTAAGCAGAAGTATGGAAGAGGAAGAGCTAAGTGAAGCGCTAAGAAATTCCCTTTTACTGGGAGTGAGGTAGCGGAGACACGCTAGAGAGGGCAAGGGCTCTGCGTGTCCCGCCAAAATGGATCAGTGACCATGGTGGTTTATAATTACATCGAGAGAGTTTACTAGCGTAAAGTTACTCCGTGTGTAAGGCAGTGACCCTAACCAAAGTGCCTAGCGTAACCCAGAAGAACCCACCCTCTCATTTGACCCTTGCTTGGCACACAACAAGGATGGAGAATGTGACTACCACCCCACAACCCCTGCCTGATTACTGTCCTATCTAGTGGCAGCTGGTGCTCCAGCCGGGGTTGGGGGGGTCTCAAACAAAGTTTATATTTATAAAGAAGAAAAATGCAAAGAACAAAAATGGTGTGTGTTTTTTTTACTTTGCACTCACTTATTCACATTGGGGGGGGGGGGATACCAGGGGGGGGGGGGTTACACTTATTCACTCACGTTTCATTTTTTTTGTGTGTGGTAAAAA
>BLSH010149575.1:813503-829105 GCA_018402905.1 Glandirana rugosa | reverse complement strand
ATATATATATTAATTTATTTTTATTAATTTTTTTTTTTTAAACTGTAGTTTCTGGTTTCGGCCAAGTGCATCATACATTTTTGGTTTTTGCACCAACATTTCCATTCGGTGCACCTCTAATCTCTTCTGTGGCTCTTTCTAAAAACCCAAAGATCAGGGGAATTTTTTTTTTCATTTCTAGCAGCAGGGGTGGGGATCTGAAGTCTCACAGTGCAAATCTCAGTAAGGACTGCTCTGAGCCCTGATTGGAGGGAAGAGACATGCCCTCCTCACAGTAAAGCGATAACATGCAGTCAGGAGCGACTGCTGATAACAGAAAAAGGAAGCAGCAGACAGAATTCACACCAGGTGCTTTGAATAGAGGCTAGTACACAGTATGGAAGGATGTACTTTGATCATGTTTTCATTTTATTATTATTATTATTATTATTATTATAATACAGGATTTATATAGCGCCAACAGTTTATGCAGTGCTTTAGAACTTGAGGATAGACAGTATAAATACAATACACTTAAATACAGTAGGAACCAGAGGACCCTGCTCAGAGTTTACAATCTAAGAGGGAAGGTCAAGAGATACAAGAGGTAATAACTGTGGGGGATGTGCTGATGAAGAAGATAAATGTACAGTTAGGTGGAAGCCAGATAGGCTTCTCTGAAGAGATGAGTTTTCAGGGATCGTCTGAAGGTGGACAAAGTAGGAGAAAGTCGGACAGATTGGGGTAGAGCATTCCAGAGGATGGGAGAGGCTCTGGAGAAGTCCTGGAGGCAAGCATGGGATCATGTGACAAGGGAGCTAGAGAGCAGGAGGTCTTGGGCGGAGCAAAGAGATCGATTTGGTTGGTATTTTGAGACCAGGTTAGTGATGTAGCTGGGGGGCCAGGTTGTGGATGGCTTTATAAGTTTTATTGTTAGTATCTTGAATTTAATTTGTTGTTTGAGTGGCAGCCAATGGAGGGATTGACATAGGGGTGTAGCAGACGCTGTGCGGTTTTTAAGGTGGATGAGCCTGGCAGCATCGTTCATGATGGACTGAAGTGGGGATAGCCTATTTGGATGTAAGCCATTGAGGAGGGAGTTGCAGTAGTCAAGGCGAGAGATGACCAGGGAGTGGATTAGAAGCTTTGTTCATATCTCATTTTACAACCACTTTAATCTGAATTGTATATTATTATTAAGATTCAGTATGTTTTTAACAGTGTATTGGTGTGGTGCGCAGTGCACCCTTTTGCTTGAGAACTACAGAAGGTGATTCTGGGAGCCTGGAACCACTTAAAGAGGAAGTAAACTCTGATGGGGTCTACTTCCTCTGTTACCCTGCAATGTAAAAGCATAATGAGCTAGTATGCATCGCATATTAGCTCATTATGTGCCACTTACCTACATTGGAAGCCAGCGATGTCCCCGCTCCAGGCCGCGTCCATCTTCTGACCCTCTTCCTTCCAGGGCCGTGATCTCCGGCTCTGTGACTGGCCGGAGTCGCATAACGTCACTCCCACGCATGCCGCCAGCCACGGCACGATCACAGTGAATGAATGGCACGGAGGCGGTTTCTTCACTGCGCATGTGGCGATGACGTGGGCACGCAGTACACTGTAGATCTCCTAAACCATGCAGGTTTGCGAGATATGCAGGGCACCTACAGGTAAGCCTTATTATAGGCTTACCTGTAAGTTAAAGTGGTTGTCACGGGTTGACAACCACTTTAAAGGCTAGATTCAAAAATAAATGCACTTTTTTTTTCACACAGGAGCCTGCAAAGCATTACAGTCACGATCAGTGGATCATGGGTACAATTCCAGGCTTCTGCAGACTTTCTCCAGTTCTCTGAACTTCAGTTGGAGACTTAGGAGTGTCAACCCCAACTTACCATCACCTTTTTAATTGTAGTGGAAGGGTCATACCCCCTCCCTCTTCCTCAACTCACCATTTCATTTTTTATTGTAGAAGGGTCATACCCCCCTCCCTCTTCCTCAACTCCCTATGACCATTTCATTTTTTTATTGTAGTGAATGGGTCATATCCCTGTCCCTCTTCCTCAACTCACCATCGCCATTTCATTTTATTGTGGTAGAATGGTCATATACCCATTCTTCTTCCTCAACTCCCTATCACCATTTAATTTTTTTATTGTAGAAGATGGATCATATCCCTGTACCTCTTCCTCAACTCACCATCACCGTTTAATTTTATCATTGTAGTACAAAGGTCCTATCCCTGTCCCTCTTCCTCGACGTGCCATCACCATTTTATTTTTTAATTGTAGTAGAAGGGTCATATCTCCATCCCTATTTCTCAACTCCCCATCACGATTTCATTTTATTGTAGTAGAAGGGTCATGTCCCTGTCCCTGTCCTGTCCCTCTTCCTCAACTCACCATCACCATTTAACTTTATTATTGTAATAGAAGGGCCATATCCTTGTCCCTCTTTCTCAGTCCGCCATCACCATTTAGTTTTTTGTATTGTAGTAGATGGGTCATATACCTGTCCCTCTTCTCACCATCATGATTTCTTTTATCTTTGTGCAGTTTGCTGGTGTATGTTGAGGGTTTGTATCGTATTGGGTGATGGTGAGAATCTGGTTTGGGCTAGAGTACTTCATCGTATTTGGCTCCAAAAAAATAAATCGGGATTTGAGCTGTTCTGGCATATGATGATTACAAAAACACCCAAGTGTTGATTGTTGGCACTGGAGAAAAGATCTTCTCCAATCTCTAGCGTTACTGGTTGAACAAAGTTAAACCAATCCTGCATGTCTTTCTCTCGGCCTGTCGCACGCGTTCGCGCTGATTATGTGAGTCTGACATTTTAGATTGCTTGCTGTCACACACGAAGCCAACACCTTTTCAGTCTGTTTTAAATAAACCTGATACAGACTTCTTTGTTCAGGTCTCCGGTGTATTGTTCATCATTGTACAGTGCCGCCGAATATATTTGCTCTGTTTAAATAAAGGATGATAATTTGCGTCTCAGTCAAACGGCACAATGCGCAGTGACAGGCTTGCTCGGTAGAGTCCTTCGGAGAATCGAGCAGCATTTAGCAATGCGCTCTATGAAATCTAATGCTTTTGCATCCCAGAGGCAATTATGGCATTTAAATCCTTTTCTCTGCAAAGCATTACCGACCCAGCAATGACGTGACTAACCGTTTCTGTGTGTCGATTGCAGAGGCCATTATAAAGAATAATAGACAAGCTGGTCTGTGTTTCCTTCAGGAGGGTGAGGTATCGATGTATTGTCAGCAGAGATATCTCAGCCACCAGATGGAAGCGCGCGGTGAGGTGTTTAGGCAAAGCCATACCTTTACCGGCCAGAATGGAACATATTTCTCAGCAGTTATTTGCTGCCTGGGGCATCTGAATTTTAAGCATGGAATGTGCAGGAGCCGGTTTAGTGCAGCTGTAGATTCTCTCAGGTATTTTTGTTTCTTTTTATTGTCTTAAGGGGGTTGTTAAACATATCTGTCACATACGAACAACAATCGATCAGCAGTTGAAGAATCTCCACTTAAAGGGTATTTCCACATTTTGCAGCCAAACTGGGATAACACCTACGGTACTTTATATTTTTTTACATGTTCCCAATCGCATAGCTTGAAAAATATTTAAACATTTCTGCTTACTTTTTTACTTATAAGTGAAGTTCCACCCCCAAAACAATTTTTACATCCTCTAATCACTTTTGGAGGAAAAAAAAAAAATTCTACTTACCCTAAATGCCCTGTTGCTAGGTGGGGGCCTGTAATCTGCCACCTTTTGGTCCGCGGCACCGTGTATCACTTCATGCCCCCCATGTGCTCCTGGGAAATTTGAGTCCTCATTTCCCAGGTCATCGATGAGTTTAAAAATCGTGTTATTTCCCGACACGATATACACACTCGGCACTACGGCCGCCGGTGCAGTGCGCATGCACGAGATTGAGAGGTGCATGCTGGTTACCCAGTTTTCACCTCATCCAGGAAGAGGGTGCGAGTGGGCTTCACATCACAACTAATATGGGAACTGTCAGGACAAAAATTAGGAATGTAAGTAAATAATAATAAATATTAATACTACCCGTGTTTAAATATAACAATTGTGTTACTGATATGCATATTGACAGAGTTGATGCCAGCAAAAAAATAAAAAAATTATGTGGGCGGAACTCCGCTTTAATAATCCCACCAAGCTCTCTCCTATATAAGTTACGTTTACCCCAATTAAAAGCCTATTCCACCTTTTGCAAGAAAATAATAAATATCCCCATATTGAAGAAAATAAAAAAATGTGCATTTATTATCTTTCTGCGTTGAACCTATCAGTGGTTCATTGGTGCAATGCACAGGCACCTGTATTTAAAGATAAATATAACCCGAAATTGCGCTGAAAATAAAGCATGTATGAGGTAATATATATATATATATATATATATATATATATATATATATATATATCTATAAATAGGTATGAAATATATCCAATGCTAATGTACACTAAATAAAAAATGAATAAATAGTTCCACAGAAAAATATCGGTGCTATGAATTGTCCCAAATTGAAAAGTAAATGAGTGACGCAAATCTTGATCCACATAATCGGATAACATTCTGGACACCACAACGCCCTTGAATGCATCATCACTTCTGTGTACAATAAAAACTTACCAGAGTTAGTGGACTCTAACCACAGAGGCAAAAAGGCATATGAATCTCAATGGTCCCTGGTAGGGGAGATGGATATCCTCTGGATCACCACTGTATCCTCATGGATGCCACATTTGCAAACTAAGATACCCCATATTGATGTGGGAAAAGAGCTAGGAAGACCACATAGTGTAAACTGTAGATAATATTTATTAAAAATGTGTACAGACTACTTATAAATTAAAAGGTAATAAGTGCTTGAACAAACAGCCAGTTCTGGGAGACAAGTGAACCACTTCCTGGTTTTGGAGAGCATGATGACGTCATGAGTGTTAGCTCCGCCCTACTCGTTTGGTCACATTTGACGTCGTGGGTGTGGGCTGTAGTTAAAGAGCTAGAGGAAATAATCACTGTACTACAAGTGTGGTGACTTTACCGCACTTGTGCTCTGTTGGCATCCACAAGTCCTGCTACCATGGCGGCAGATGGGACTTGTAACCTTCCATTCGCAGATCGCTATGCATGGATGATGTGGCTGAGTACGCCCTAAATATGGGTGTAACTTGAAACATGGTCAGAAAGGTGGAATTAGCCTTTGGAAGATCTTCATTATCGGCTATAAACTAGGGTATCTGCGTTTTTGCCAATCATGGCATGCTGCGTCCCATTGACTTCAATGCAAAAATGCCAGCCGCATTAATAAGATAAAAACATTTTTATAAAAACTGTCAATTGCAGTTTTCAGTCAAGTGCATCCTGAATTTTCAGTTTCGTCACTGGAATTAAATTTCGGTGCACCAGTAATATAAAATATTATTTTAGGTATGCTGTGTGCATGGGAGCACACACAGACCTCTACATACACACATGCTTTTACTTTAAATTTGGCTGATCACATAACCTGTGGATTCGCATCTGGGGGGCCAGCAGGTGAGATGCAGAGTGGCTCTGATGCCATTGCACTGTTAGCCCAAGAAAACATCCCTAGTCTTGCAGAGAATGAGCTAACACTGTGCATCATTTAACCTAGAACAGGATCTGCACTGACTTTGCTCAATGTGGCTGATTTTACAAAGCAGTGGGGTGACCTTCAATTTTAAATCTTCCAGTAGGGATGCCTGTTCCGGTTACAACTGTCTAAGAACTGGATTCCTTTCCCCTCCTGTTGCATCTGCAGATTAGAAAGTGCAGGGAATTCTCAGAAAATAGACTGATGGATTTTAACCCCTCCCTAATCTTTTTCAAAGCGTAAAAAAAAAAGATTGCTGAACACAGACTTCAGGGCCGGTTCACACTGGGGCAATGCCGCACATTGCACCAACGGCTGACCGACGGCTCCCGCTTGCATGCGCGGGAGAGACGCCATCGCGGCTCCAAGCAATCATAGCGCCTGAGCCCGTGAACCCAGAAGAAAGATGTCGGCCGTGTCTGCAGTGAGCGGACGGCACTGCAGGGCTTTGTTCTGAGATGAGTATTTCATAATGAGCTAGTTAGCAATGCATACTAGCTCATTATGCCTTTGTCTTGCAGGTTTTGTTTGTTTACAACCACTTTACCCTAGGCCAGTGGTTCTCAAATCCTGTCCTTAGGACCCACAAACAGACCAGGTTTGCAGGATAACTGAGATACATCACAGGTGATATCATTTGCTGCTCAGTGATTGCAGTATTCTAGTCTCCATCTCCCCAAGGTAATACTTAAAATCTGGCTTGTTGGTGGGTCCTGAGGACCGGAGTTTAGAACCACTGCCCTAGGCTCACACCTGTGTTTTTTGCAGCGTGCAGAAACGCACTACAGTCCATTTAACATGGCTTCCTATGGATGTTATTCTCATCTGTCCGTTTTGCGACGTTGCCTTTTTTGGAAAGGGCCAGGGACATTTTTTTTCTCACTGCAGTTTGCGTTTTGCATGCAATAGACTTCAATGGAGCTGCAGCAGAAACGCAAGTGTTGTTTTTGTGCTGCGATTTGCGTTTTTAAATCTGCCTACCAACAAATCCCCCCCCCCCAAAAAAAAAAAAAATAATACCGCAAATCGTGGTAAAAACGCTGTAAAATCACGGTAAAAAGGAAAAAAAACTAACGTAGAAAGCACAGCCGCATAGGCGTGAACCTAGACTTGAGAGACTGGAGCTTCACTTAGTATTAAACCCAAAAGCAAACCTTTATTATATTGCATCTTAATAATTCTTCGATGCGGTGGTTGCATTTCTTTTCTTTTTAAGGCTTTCTTTCCTTTTTTTTTCACCTAGCAATCTGGCCATCAAGTCTGTTTTTCAACAAAACAAGCTCTCCAGCAAATATAGCATTTGGAGTGTTAAGACAAACCACTGGCAGAGGTGCTTACAATGGTCTGCTTTTTTCTTTTAAAACCTTTTATGCCAAAAGAAAAAAAAAAACTTTTGCTGTAACTGCTCTGGATCGAAATCTGCTAGTACACCTAACACTCCCCTCCCCCTAGACTGACAGTGCTGCTGTCCAAAGGTGCCCTTGAGATACTTCAACCATAGTGGGGGGCACTCTAATACAGGAGTGTTACTGGCCAAATTGCCAGGGGAAAACAGAGGGGAAAGGCCTAACAAAATGAATGCAACCACCAACTGCTATATAAACTGCAATATATTTTTGATTTTGGGTTTAATACCACTTTTTTTTTTACATAGTTACACTAGCCCAGCTAGGATAGATGTAAGTATGTATGTTCCATACCTGTGGGATCCCCTTGAAAGCTGGAAATCACCGTAGTAGGCAACACTACTACAGTGATTGCTGCTAGCTTCCCGGTCCCATGCAGAGCAGCTGCCCCTCAAGGAACACTTCTCACAATCTAAGTGTTCTCTGATTGAACGAGGCATGGTGGAGATGTCACAATCTCCACTTCGTCCAATCAGAGAACACTTGGCATACAATGAGAAAATACAAAGTGTTATTTGAATGGCACCCATGCTGAGCGATTGAACAGTTTCCTGTGTTCACTAAACAGCCGGGCAAGCTGTTGAGTATGGAACCCAGAAGCTAGTGGAGGTCACCGTAGTAGCTGTGCCTACTGCAATGTTTTCCAGCTTCTAGGATCTACCGGGTATGGCACATCCATACTTACATTGGTCCAAGCTGGACTAATGTAAATCTGTAAAACAGCCTTTCTCAACCTTTTCAACACCGAGGAACCCTTGAAATAATGCTCTGGTCTCGGGGAACCACTGCTAAAACTGTAAAAACTACAACTCATGATATATTAGTGTGCTGGTCCTTACACTTGTGGTCATTGGGAAGAATTACCCCCTTAGAGATAGCTAAAAAGATCAATGGTATCATTGGGAATTTATCTGAGAGGTAGAAATTGACCATTGCTCAAGGAACCCCTAGCACCCCTGGAGGAACCCTAGGGTTCCACGGAACCCCGGTTGAGAAACCCTGCTGTAAACATTGCCATACCTGGAATTCCGTTTTTAATATCCTTTCTAAATAAAATGATGTTCTCAGGCTTTGCCAATGTCTAGGCTTTCAGCCATGTGGCCAAGTGCTCTCTGCTGAAGTGGCGATGATCAAACAATCTGAAATTCAGGTCCTCTTTCAGCTGATTTATGGTTTTCCTTGGGCATACCACGCAGTGGAAAGGGTGCCTGCTTACATTCAGGCTGTTTTTCTTCCTATTGTTTCTATTAAGGAAGCCCGTGAGTGAAGGTCCACTTAAAGAGCAGGCTCATTTTTACGCTGCGGAGAAGCTGAGGCCTGAAATTTGACCACAAAAGTGGTTAACTGCAACTTAATTACTGCAGTGTCACTCGTGAATTTAGTGCGGTTAAAGATGCATTAGGATTAGAGATGACATTGGTTTGATCTCTCACAAGTTAGGTCACTGTTACATGTGGAGATGTGTTCTTTGCTTTTTTTATTGTCTTTTCTACTTTGCTGCTATTATGATCCAATGTATTTAAAGCCTATTTTCTGGTTAGCAGTAGATTTAACGATGAGCTCTGGGCGGATATAAAAACCGCCAATGAAAGGAACTATTTAAAATGAAAACCTGTTATTATTGAAAATCAAATAACATAAATATCCAAATGTTTTATTTGGTATTAAATCCCTATAGCCCCTTCTAGGAGAACTTGAAGGATGGAGTAACAGTAGAAGCCAAGCAGGCTCTATTGCAGGCTGGGTTCACACTGCCGCACGGAGCAGCTCACAGCAGGGGTCCGATGCGTCCCTGGTCACTGTTTCAGGTCCGATTTCAGTCCAAATTTTTGACTCAATTCGGACCTGAAACGGACCAAAAGACGCACAGGACTCCTGTGCAGTTTACACCAGAGTCACTCTGGAGATGTGTGAACCGGCTCCATAGAGCTGGTCACAATCTCCTGACATGCGAATTGGATGCAGCGAAACTCGCATCCAATTCACAATCGTGCCAACCAAGCCTGAGTAAACAGAAGGATGACTTCATCAGTGTGTGATTGCTCATTCAATGGCCAATCAGCAGGCCGGGATGTGTTTTTGACTGGTGCTACTGCAGTGAAGGTTAAAATTCTGTGCTGTCTGTCTGTTAGGAGTGCATAGATCACAAAGCTGCCTACAAAGTATTACAAATCAATTTGCAGGCTAATCCATCTCATACCACATACTGTATGCATTTCAACTGTTTATTTAGTAGCAGCCTGGAGATCACCCTAACTGTTCATTGACAACTGTCTTCGTTCAAATCCGTTCATTGTGAAAAGCATTTGTAAGTAAGGTGCTAATTCTCTTGCTGACATACAATTAAAATCAGCTATTCAGCCCAGCTTTTTTTTTTTTTTTTTAAATCAGAAAGTTATTTTATTGAGTAAACATCAACAGCAAAATCAAACCACAACAGTTGATTCATTTCCACAGTGTTACAATGACAGCTGGACTTGTATATATCATCCATTTACAAAGAAACAGTCATTAGATGTTACAGATGCGCTACCCTCCTCCCCACTTCCCACCCTGCAACTCCAGCAAGTGGAGTACAGATCATATATTTAATGCATTTGCTATTTCTTTGTAACAGTTCTTTACCCCTAATTTCATTAAAGAAGCAGTCTATCCACCACCAGACCTACCAGTGAAAGACCTGGTGTGTCCAGCCATGGGGCCCAGAGTGCCTCAAATTTGGCCCGGTGCTGGTAGATACATTTCTCCATTCTCAGTGTTTCTCCTACTTGGGCCAACCACTCAACCATTGTTGGGGGATCTGCATCCTTCCAGTGCCTGAGTATAAGTTTGCATGCCTGGAATAGAGCTCTTGTAATGGCCTGTTTAGGGTTACCCTCTATAAAGAGGTTATCCAGTATTCCTAATGTGCAGTGTTTTGGGTCTGGCGGTATGTTGACCTGGAACACTGTTGATGGTGTCCATGACCCCCTGACAATATAAGTGTAGTTTGGGACATCGCCGCAACAAGTGAATCAGGTCTCCATGGTCCCTTGAAAACCGTGTGCACTCTGTGTTTGGTCTCAGCCCCATTCTGTTTAACCTGGCTGGTATGTGATGCACCCTTAGGACTATGTATAATTGGGATAGCCTCTGGCCCACATTGAGTGAGCATTGTTGTATCGACTGTAGGACCTCTTCCCATTGCTCCTCCTCAAATGTGCCCACATTTCTCTCCCACGTCTCTGCTGCCCCAGAATGAAAACTTTCCAAGTGTTTTGAAAAGCTTGACATGAATCCCCTATATTGTGTTACCTCTGTCATGAGGTGAAAGATGGGGTCGGGGACTGCACCCAAGTCACGCTGGCAGCTTGTGCCCGTATTGCATGGCTCATTTGTAGATATGAGAAATACATAGAAGATGGCAAGTTAAATCTAGACCTTAGCTCCTCAAAGGTGCTTAGTTTTCTATTACTAAAAATATGTGCCAGATGTGTTACCCCATACCTTTTTTCCATCCCGCCGCGCATGGGAGTGACATCAGTTCCTCATAGTAACATTGTTCCATATGGGACTATATCCTGTGAACCCGGTTACCTACTGTAGGTGCCTGGCCTTATTCCAAGTCTTTTGCATCAAAGCAAAAGTGGGATGCATTTTATTGGACTTGGCAAAAGTGAGAGCCTCTAACCCTGTGGCCACATTAGATTGTTTTGTGACCTAGTACAGGAGGGTCACTGTTATGTCGGGGGGTTGCTCTGCCACTGTGTTCTGTGGAGGCATGGTCCGTGCTTTGTGCTGCAGTTGAGCTGCTACATAGTACAGCCAGGGGTTGGGAATAGCTAGTCCTCCGGCCTCATTAGGCTTTTGGAGCTGCTCAAGCTTCATCCGAGGGGGTTTGCTCAGCTGGATGAATGACCAAAAGAGGAAGTTGATAATCCTGAATATTTTGAGTGGTATGACTACTGTGGCATTATGTAGGATGTATAGCAGTTGGGGCATAAAAATAATTTTAATAAGGTTTACCCTAACCACCAGTGACATTTTCAGTTTAGCCTATACTTTGGTTTTGACGCAGATCTTACCTAGAAGAGGTGACAGATTAAGGGATGAATACTCTCTAATGTGTGGCGTTATGAGTATGCCTAGATATTTGAGTGAGGTTGTCACTGGGATGTTCTGCAGTGCAGAATTCTGGGGGTCCTGGATGAAGTCCAGCAAAATGATGGAGGATTTTCTCCAATTGATCACTAGTCCCGAGAATTTTACGAATTTAGTTATGACAGACATTGCCTCCTGTAAGGAAGTAGATGTATCCCCAAGTAGCAACATTGTGTTGTCTGCATATAGCATGATTTTTTTTTTGGGCCTGACCATCTTTAAATCCTTGTATAGAGTTGGAGCATATCATGGCCGCTAGTGGCTCTATGGCAATGGCAAATAACAGTGGGGACAAGGGGCATCCCTGGCGTGTGCCTCAAAGCAGTGGGAATGGTGAAGATGCATGTCCCGCCTCCCTTATGATCGTCTGCGGAGAGCCATACAGTAACTGTAACCAGAAAAGATACACAGTACATTGGGGCGTCCCACAGATATTGCCATTCTACACTGTTGAACGCCTTGTGCCAGCTAGTGCTCTGTCCCCCCCCATTATCCGCCGGAATTTGCATGTTGAGGTATAGCCTATGGATATTGATTGCTGTAGACCTGCCCAGTATAAACCCAGACTGGTCTAGATGTATAATAGAGGTTATGGCTTTGTTTAGACGTATGGCTAACACCTTGGCAAGTATTTTTATGTCTCTCTGTAAAAGTGAGATGGGCCTATAAGAAGCTGGGTCTAGTGGGTCTTTACCTGGTTTAAACAGTAAAACAGCCCAGCTTTAAAGGTTTAAAAGTATAAGGTTTTATTGAACTCAGTCTCAATAGTCCAGTGTATACAATACAACCTTTTGTGGCTTGTCTTGTCAGCCCTGGTTCACACCAGTGCGATTTGGCAGTTCAAAATTGCATGACAAGTCGCACCCCATTGTTGGCAATGGAACCGTTCAAACTGTTGTGACTCAAGTCACAGTGACTTTGAAAGGATTCCTGCACTCCTTTTTTTTTTTTTGGGCGATTTCATTGCAACTTGCATTGACTTCTGTTTAACCACTTCAGCCCCGGAAGGATTTACCCTCTTCCTGACCAGAGCATTTTTTGGGATATGGCACTGCGTCACTTTAACTGAGAATTGCGCGGTCGTGCGATGTTGTACCCAAACAAAGTTGATGTCCTTTTTTCCCCCACAAATAGAGCTTTCTTTTGGTGGTATTTGATCACCTCTCTGGTTTTTACCTTTTGCTATGATACATATCGGGGGAAAAAATATTTTCTTCCTCAGTTTAGGCCGATATGTATTCTACATATTTTTGGTAATAAAAAAATCACAATAAACGTATATTGATTGGTTTGCGCAAAAGCGTCTACAAACTGTAGGAATAGATTTATGACATTTTTATTTATTTATTTATTTTTTTTTTTACTAGTAATCGCAGCGATCTGAAATTTTTAGTGGGACTGCGACATTGCGGTGTACAGATCTGACACTTTTGACACTTTTTTGGGACCAGTGACACTTATACAGCGATCAGTGCTTTAAATAGCCACTGATTACTGTGTAAATGTCACTGGCAGGGAAGGGGTTGACACTAGGGGGCAATCAAGGGGTTAAATGTGTTCCCTGGGATGCGTTTCTAACTGTATGGGGGATGGGCTGACTGGGGGAGGAGAGAGATCGCTGTTCCCTATCACTGGGAACAGAAGATCTCTCTTAACTCCCCCGTCAGAACGTGGATCTGCTTTGTTTGCACTCCACAGATACCCATTCTGGCTGTCTCGGAAGCGATCGCGGATGGCCAGCGGACATCGAGTCCGCCCCACCCACTGATTAGCTCCCCCGCTAGCCAGTGAGCGCGCGTGCGCCGCCCACACCACCACTCCTGCGCCCGCCGTACAGCTACGGCGATTTGCGCAGAAGGGCCGACCTGTTTGATGGCGACTGGTGGGCAAGCGGTTCAAGGAAGTCACAAGCTGCAATGAAATTGGAGGTTCAAATCGTACTGATCTGCGGCTTTGAAACCATGCTGAAGTAGCACGTTTTCAAAGCCGCACTGGTGTGAACCAGGGCTAAATGTTTTTGTTGCAACATTGAGCGATTTGGCAAAAGTGCCAACTGTATTATGCAGCCCGCAGCTACTAAATGAAGCACATGCAATTGCAAACCCTGTATAGGACATGCCATCATAGGGAAAAGCAAGTAAACTGAAAAAAATTACATTAAAAATGATCTATTAAACTTTTTACAATAATGACCCAAATAAGTATCAAAATTTAAAAGAGTACTGAAAATATCTTGCAGTTTCCCCTTAGGTTAATAAAACAAGCTGATAAAACAACGCGGAATGTCCTAGAGCCCTTTCTGGTTGCCCTTTACATGTTGGGAATGAGAAAATTGCCTTGTGTGGGTCATCAGCCCTTGGTTACAGGTCAGTGGCACTCACTGTTAGATCATGCTATCGCTAATAACGTTGTAAATGTTAATCTAGATTGCATGTCTTGCAACCTCCGACTGCGGATGGAGGTGAGAATTAATTGCAGTTATACAGCTGAGAATGACCGTAGTTTTGAAATGCTTTTAAATTACGGATATCGGCTCTTGACGTCTGTGAAAATTGCTGTTAAATCATGGAGTACACCGGTGAGAGAGTTTTAAATTCTTATTTGTGCCACGCCATGAGATGCAGAATTGATGGTTGTTATATCTTTGGTGAACTCATGCAGGGGTAGAATGGTTGTCTCTATCTAACCGCGGAATTGTTACACGGTGGTTGGTACATGTACTACTAATAGTTAAAGAACACGTCCACCCGAAACTAAATATACAGCCACACCTCTGAACAGCGCTCCATGGTGGATTGCTTTGGAGAGTACGGTTAATGGGCAACTGTGAGGCTGTATGCATTGCACTGTGGCTCCATTAACTTGAACGCATTTGATGGTGGTACTTCCCGCTGAAATTGACGGGTTTAATTTTTGCCACTGCCAAGAAGCAAAGCATCATTGACACGGCATGTGTACATCCCTGAGTGGTGGCATATCCTTGTTCAAATGGAATGTTGGGGGAAGGGAGCTCAGGGGCACAAAACCGCAGCGTAACCACCTGTTTTTACCACCCAAACATAAAACAAAAAAGCAGCATTAGTAGGTTTTTTGTGTACAAGCAGGCTGTCTGAATTTTTCCCGAATGATCAGTGCTGCCGGCTAGAGCCAGCAACGCTGATAACCGTATTATAATGGCAGGGAAGGCTGCCCCCTTGTCAGAATACAATAGCACAGCGGGAAGGATTCCCCCATCCACCTGTAATGTGTGGATCAGAGAATCGTCCTTCCCTTTTTGTTTCAGAGCGCTAGTTGAATGAAGAAAAATGAATCCTATGGCCAGCATTATGCACCTTTGAACCACATTTGAATAAAATGGAAAATGCAATGAAACAATCGAGGCATTCATTGTATTTATTCAATAGCAATTTACAGAATAATGCTTCATTTGAAAGCCGCTCCTGCTGTGTAACACAAAGCACTTATCAGCTGTCTTTATGACTGCTGGTAATATCGGTGAAGGGTCCAGTGATGGGGAGAAAGGAACACAAGGGGGCGCCAACTAAGTGCAGTATTAATAGTACCTATTTCAGCACCCAGTTACACACTCACATAGATCCACATAAAAGCGCTTGTCAGTATCTCATAGGCTGTAGCAGAGGACGTCCACCCAGGGAAGGTCAGTCAACAGCAGCATACAGCATGGTTTGAGAAGTCTGGTCATAGGAGATGCATCCTTTATTGAATTTTTTAAAGAGGAGCTCCAGTCTCCCCCCAAAAAATGTAAAAGTCAGCAGATACAAAATACTGTAGGTGCTGACTTTTAATATAAGGATACTTGCATGTCCAGGGATCCAGCGATGTCGGCACCCAAGCCGATTCTTCAATCGGCTTTGGGTGCAGGCGCCAGACATCTTAGGTAAGGTAAACCGCCATTGAAGCCTTTCAGTTTCACAGCCACATCCGTGAGTCGTGCTGCACGTTCTGAATAGTTCCGCAGTCGTCATAGATTGCCGCAGCAATCTGAGCAGGAAGTGGGTACCTGTCAAAAGCAGGTGGGTGAAGGACGAGTCTAACGACGCCGTTAGATACTGCTGACGCCTTGATAAGTCTTGCACGTCGTGCTGAGTGCCTACACCGACACTTTGACTTTCCGAAGTTACCGCCAAATGGAATGGATTCTACAGACCGCGGACGTGGGTTTCGGCTAACTTCTTAGCCGAACCCACGGCTGTAGCGACCTAGGGACCTGTACGTTCATAGGAATATAATTTTCAGTCGTGGATGTCATAAAACATAGACGACTGAAAATGTAAAAAACCCCCCTCTGACCTCGAGGAGAAATTTTTTAAGTTATTTCCTACGTAGAGGATACTGGTCTGAAGAGTTTGGTACGACATACGACGACAACTGACTGGAAGGGACCCACCTGCAGGAGACGATGT
>BLSH010149575.1:797946-813493 GCA_018402905.1 Glandirana rugosa | reverse complement strand
AAGTCTGGTCATAGGAGATGCATCCTTTATTGAATTTTTTAAAGAGGAGCTCCAGTCTCCCCCCAAAAAATTTAAAAGTCAGCAGCTACAAAATACTGTAGGTGCTGACTTTTAATATAAGGACACTTGCATGTCCAGGGATCCAGCGATGTCGGCACCCAAGCCGATTCTTCAATCGGCTTTGGGTGCAGGCACCGGACATCTTAGGTAAGGGAATACCGCCATTGAAGCCTTTCAGTTTCACAGCCACATCCGTGAGTCGTGCTGCACTTTCTGAATAGTTCCACAGTCTTCTAGGACCTGTGTGTGTCCCAGAAGGCTGCGGGGGGAGGAGGAGGGGCCGGACATCGTCATAGATTGCAATCTGAGCAGCAAGTGGGTACCTGTCAAAAGCAGGTACCCGCCCCCCCATAAAAATGCCAAATGTGGCAGTGGAGGGTGCAAACAAGCGGAGCGTTCCATTTTAGGTGGAGCTCTGATTTAAAGTGGTTGTTAAGCCACTTGCATAAAATTCTCCCATCCACTCTGTATTACAACAATAAGTTCCCCTGTGCCTGTGTTATGTCATGTATATGCTTATCTGTACTGATAACACACTGTCTTCCTGTGATCAGTTGCCTCTTCTCTCCTCTCCTGTGCCTAGCTGACAGTCCAAGCAGGTGCGGCAGAGCACTGCAGCTGACATCAGACGGGGAGGAGACGAGAGACCGAGCCAAGGATTCACATGATCATAGGAAGACACTGTGTTATCATTACAGATAAGCATATTTATGATATAACACAGACACGGAAACTTCTTGTTCTAATACAGAGGGGATGGGGGCTTTTCATGTTGAGTATGAGAGCAGCAGGAGCGGGGCTGACACGAGCAGACACTTAGAAAGAGGAGGGAGAGAACACAGAAGACATAGAGGAGGGCTGCAGGTGACGGAGGCACATACTGACTCCGGTGTCACAGGTCTGCAGCCATGATATTTTGGAGTCAGCGTACAGGGGGAAGGCAGAACCAGGCAGGATCAGACAGGTATTACAGGTGATACAGGGGGCCAAATGACACAGCACAAGCACTGTGCTGTATGGCATGCTTTAAGGGAACAGGATCTGTTTTGTTTTTTGTTTTTTCTTGGGTTAACAAACACTTTAAGGTGATGTATTTATTATACTCAAAATCCTCAAATGGTTAGTGTCCTATTCCAGACTGCCCAGTCTGTTAATGTATGGCCACCTTATAAGAAGTGTGGAGAAGGGTTAGAACCTCTGTGAAGTGTTTATTGCTGTCTGTCTTCTCCTTGTTTGGTCACCTCGACAGAAATTGAGGGCAAACCTCTCCAAAAGTAACATGGATGGTCATAAAAACCTTAAAGTGTATGTGCAGTCAGAATTTAAGTTCTGGACAGAGTTGGGAAGAATTAGAGCCTCTGTAGGGTTTACTGTTATAAAGTTCTCCATTACACCTTCATTTACTGTCACGGTTACAATAACTTCACCAGACAGGAAGTAAGGAAGATTTATAACATGGACGCAGACACCAATAACAAGCTGATAGGGGCTCCATCCCTCCTCTACTAAACCTAACGTAGTTGAATTTTGTCCATGATACTTTTATTTGCACTAACTGTTCAGGACAAACTTTCGTTGTGTCCTCTTCTTCTCGATCCAAGCAGTACTATATACACAGGTTTTGCAAAAATAGCACTGTCACAAACCATCTAAAGCATCTACACACCTCCAATGCTGTTGAAGATGTTCCCTCGCTTTGTGTCTGGTGAAACCATTGTTACCATAACTGTAATTTTGACCCCTTTCACACCGGAGCAGCGGGTCTGTTAGCAGTAAAGTGTCGCTAGTTTTAGAGCAGCTTTACTGCCGAAGGGGTTATAAAAGGGTTAAAAGCGTCCATGTTGCGGCGCTTCGCAAGTGCTGGCCACTCATTCCAATGGCAGGGGGCGGTTTACGTGCGCTATATACACCGCTCCCACACCACTCCAAAGATGCTGCTTGCAGGACTTTTTTTCCCGTCCTGCATGCACACCGCCCCAGTGTGAAAGCACTCCAGCTTTCACACTGGGGCTGCAGGGGAGGCAGTTTTCAGGCGCTTTGCAGGCGCTATTTTTAGCGCTAAAGTGCCTGAAAACCACCGCGATGAGAAAGGGGTCTAAGTGGAAAGTCTCTCTAAGGCCCCTTTCACACAATTCTGAAAAGGTCCGCATGTCGGTAGTTCTTCAGGCGGGCTTGATTGGACTCAACCTTTATGGACCTGCTGGTGTAAATGGACACATGTACATTTACACCTGTCTACCTCCTATCTGCTAAAATAAAATGGAAGGGTATGGCTGGTTTCACACGGGCGGTCTGATCAGGTCCACCTATGTCCGCTGACTCCTGCTGGCATCCGATCCTGTCTGCCAAAAACAGACGGAGGGGGGATGGATTTCCCCATCCGTCCAGCGGATTGGCTGACATTCGGATGGAAACGAGGGGCAGGGGAAAGCAAACTATGTGGTGCAGGCACCTAATGTCCTCCTTATCAACCAAAGACGTCATTGGTTGTTAGGATGTTGGTGGCTGGCCCGCACCGTGCCCAAGGTTGTAATGCTGCCGGCTGGCCTGCACCGTGCCCAAGTATGTAATGCTGGTAGCTGGCCTGCACCATGCCCAAGGTTGTAATACTGGTGACTGGCCTGCACCATGCCCAAGGTTGTAATACTGGTGACTGGCCTGCACCATGCCCAAGGTTGTAATACTGGTGACTGGCCTGCACCATGCCCCCAAGGTTGTAATACTGGTGACTGGCCTGCACCATGCCCAAGGTTGTAATACTGGTGACTGGCCTGCACCATGCCCAAGGTTGTAATACTGGTGACTGGCCTGCACCGTGCCCAAGGTTGTAATGCTGGCAGCTGGCCTGCACCATGCCCAAGGTTGTTATGCTGGCGGCTGGCCTGCACCATGCCCAAGGTTGTAATACTGGTGGCTGACCTGCACTGTGCACAAGGTTGTAATGCTGGTGGCTGACCTGCACTTTGCACAAGGTTGTAATGCTGGTGGCTGGAATGCACTTTGCCAAAGGTTGTAATGCAGAGCAAATGTGTAACAAAAAGGCAGGCTTGATCCACTTGCTGACCTGTTGGTCAATTTAGCAATTTTCAGGAATTTTGCCAAGGCATCCCTGAAGAACCCCTGAGGGTACGTGGCTGAAAAGGGTTGTTCTAAGCCACTTCTTTGAACCCTTGTAATTGACCTGAGGAACAAGTACACGGACTAGGAGTTCTGACTTTCAGATCAGACTCCGAAAGTACAGAGACAGTCAGATCACTAGCATTTCCAGTTCAGCATCGGTAACCCCTGTATTTTTCATGGTACAGATTTCTTTTTATTATGTAAAGACTAAGATTGTACCATTGTCACCATACATGTAAGAGGCGGATGTTTGTTTTGCAGGTAATAGGAACATCACCTGTCTGAGGCTCTCAGTAGGAAATTAGCAAAGCTCTCTTCCAGACACCACCTCCCAGGGGAGAGTGGTAATTTTTCCAGGTACCCAGAGACATGGGCCGATGCTGGTAAACAGTCTCCACAAATAGGATATCCTCCAGTGATTTGCAGGGTGAGAGTTAAAATATCAAAGACCACATTGACAGTCAGATTGCTTTGTGTGCTAACATCATAGAGCGTCTTAATGCTGCAAGCTGTATACTATTGCCAAGTCAGTTTATCATTAAACGTGAGGATTTACAACCCGGAGTGCTGATAAGAAAGGTGATAATCAGGACACTGTGGATTGTTTAGATGTCATTGGTAGAGATTGCCTTCTCAGATGATGTTGGGTTCAAATCTAGGATTGCCATGCAAGTTTTTTTTTTTTTTTCTTTCTTATTCATTTAAAGTTGAACTTTAGTATTGTCAAGGGTTTGGTAGCTCACATTGTAACGTGTAAGTATGTACAGCATAGACTTGTCTCTGGGCTTGCAATCTATCAGTACTCACTGCTGCAGGATCCCTGTCGGTGCTGACATCTTCTCAGCCACTTTTTCCAGAACCAGTGTCTTTCTTCTTAGGTCATTGAGTTGCCTGGTATAACTATGCATTTACAAGCCCAAATTACATAGTTCCAGCACCCGACTACTTTTGTGACATATAGATGGTGGGCTGGTGGTCCTATTTATAGATATTAGGTATTGGTGGAGAATGTGCACAGCTTAGACCTTCACTATTAGAAAGGAAAAAGCGGGTTGTTTTTTTCAGCAGAAAAGTGATACCAGTTCCCCTCTGCCAAAAAGCTTTTCCACATAGCAATTAAAAGTGTTACTAAACCCACTTCCTAAAAATCAATAAATGGTGTATTACATGCTGTTCATACTCACTCAGACACTGAGATTTGTTTTATGTATTCTGCAAAAAAACCTGGCTGATCCTGTTGCTCTCTATCGCCACCTTCTGTTCATGTCCCCAATTCAGCTAGGGAATCTTGCCGAGCTGTGTTGGCAGCTCTGCACATGCTCAGTTTTCAGTGAGTTTCTATGCTATGCATTTCCTCCCTATCACATCTGAGCAGCCCATGTGACTATAGAGTCACACATGTGGGTGTATACACAGGCGTAAATGACAGCCCACTCCCTCCCTTCCTCCTCCATTCCCACTAACCAGCTAAACACAATGGGGTAGGATATTACATGTAGATTAGTGGTGGCTTCACCTCCCTCTTATTCTAAGACACAGGCTGCAGGGGCGTGACACAGCCTGTGACTGTCAGAAATCCACCCACACCATGTTATTGGCAAAAAATAATAAAGATTTGATTTCAAATATATATTTGTATGAAAAGCTAGTTACAGTTTTTTGATATTTATTTACTTTTATTCTGTATTCCAAAGGCTGTTTTTTTTTATTTTTTGAACATGTGGCCAGCAGCAGAGGACAAGAAGCGCCTCCTGCTTATGTTTCCCTCCAGAGAGGCTGGGAAGAGCTGAGTCACGTGACACCTATATATCAATTAGAAAAAAAGGAACTTTAGATGTTTTTTTTTATTATTAAAATAATTAGTGCCTTCATCCATATACAGAAAGAAGAGGGACAATGTAAATTAACCACTTAAAGACCGCCCACCGCATATATGCTGCGGCATGGCAGCTCTATTGCACGAAATCACATACCTGTACATCATTTTGTGCAATAGATACTGTGGGTGCGTGTGCATTGAACATAGGGGAAGCCAATCAGCGGGTCCGGTGGACCCGATGTCCGCCGGCCACCCGCGATCGTTCCCTAGAGAGGCAGAACAGTGATCTGCTTATGTAAACAAAGCAGATTGCCATTCTGACAGGGAAGGATACAGAGATCTTCTGTTCCTGCTCTCACCCAGTCAGTCCATCCGCCCCACAGTTAGAAAGTATCTCCTAGAGACACACTTAACCCCTTCCCTGCCAGTGTCATTAGTACAGTAACAGTGCATATTTTTAGCACTGATCGCTGTAATAACGTCACTGGTTCCCAAAAAATTGCCAGGTGTCCAATTTTGTCCTCCGCAGTCCCAGCTAAAAATCACTGATCGCTGCCATTACTAGTAAAAAATAAATAATTAAAATTGCCATAAAAATATCCCATAGTTTGTAGACGCTATACCTTTTGCGCAAACCAATCAATATACACTTATTGGGATTTTTTTTTTACCAAAAACCTGTAGCAGAATACATATTGGCTTAAACTGATGAAGAAATTAGATTTCAAAATTGTAACTATTTTTTTATTTGTTTATAGCGCAAAAAATAAAAACCGCAGAGGTGATCAAATACCACCAAAAGAAAGCTCTATTTGTGGGGGGAAAAAGGTCATACATTTTATTTGGGTACAGTGTTGGCACGACCGCACATTTGTCAGTTAAACTAACAGTGTCATATCACAAAAAATGTGTGTTTTAGTATTACTTTAATTATCAGGGTAGGGGGTTAGTTCCACTTTAAAGACAGTCACTTCTGACCCCTACTTCTGCAAATACCAGCTACATTGGTGTCATGCTATTTTTGTAACTTCAGTGCTTTAAGTCATTAAAGAGGAGCTCCAGGCTCCTTCAGAAAATATTAAGTCAGCAGCTAAAAATACTGTAGCTGCTGACTTTTATTATTAGGGCACTTACCTGTCCTCATCTGAGCTGATTTTTCAGTCGGCTCTCTGGTGCTGCCTCTGCCATCTCAGCTAAGGGAAACTGGCAGTGAAGCCTTGCACAGCTGTTTCCCTACTGCGCATGCGCTAAGTGAGCTGTGATTTGTGAATGGCCCGGCTGCGGGGGAAGGAGGATGGGGGCCAAATTTCCGAATGAGTTTGCAGCGGCAAACTCAGCCGGAAGTGGGAGCGGGTACCTGTCAAAACCAGGTACCCGCTCTCCCCTGAATGGTGCCAAATGTGGCAGCGGAGGGGGGCAGCAGATTAGTGGAGGAGCTTCTCCTTTTGGGTAGAGCTCTGCTTTAACCTGAAACGGGTGTAGAGGTAAAGATATCTGACTTTTGTGAGCTCCTAGCTTATTCCAGTCTGTGAAGTATTGGATAGTAAAAGAAGAGAGGGCGCACCAGCCTAGTGCATTATCCCAAGAGATTTTATTTTTAAAACCAAAGATTAAAAACTATTCACAAACATGTAGGAAAAAAACCGCCTGCCATAGCCGCCAAATCGTGGCATTCAGTTCTGTTCAGAGACTCCAGATGGCGAAGGGGAGGACGTCAGGGCTGCTGCTAGCTTACGCGTTTCGAAGGCTTGCTTTCTTCAGAGCCAATTATTGGAGTCAGACAGAGCCAGGAAAGTAGCACATCAAGAGAGATACCACCAAGGGCATTCAACATGTTTCTCTTATAGTAGGTGCATTTGGATATTCATAATAAGATGGCAATAGCGTTTAGGAGAGTCCATAATTCTATGTCAGCTTGAGGGACTCATAGTTTACACAGGGTGGCTTCTCTTGCACCAGGCTGCTGAACATAGCAGACCGTGTAATAAAAATATGTACTGCTTGGGAGGTGAGGAATTAAAGTGACCTATCCCTCTGTCCTGCGTGGGCAAAGCACAAGTTCATTTTAAGAAATGTGTGATTTTATATCAAGCTGGCCATGGATGGAGAGATAACCCCCCCCCCCCCCCCGTCCTTATCAGCAAAGTCTCCAGTGTGGCAGGTGCTTATTTTTCACTGTGGTGCTCTAAATGCTGTTCATGGCCATGCTCTTGATTAGTCTAAGAAATTCTGTCTTTTTTTTTTTTTTAAACCTTTTTTGCAATAGAAAAGTTAATCCAGGAGACTCAAGTAATCTACCTGTACGTTTTTGATTAGATTGTGGGAGGAAATCCACATAAAGATGTAAAGGCTATGCAGATAAGAGTGCATGTTGAGAGCCCCAATGACCATAGCTGTACAAGTCCTGCTGATCAGCGAGGCACCATGCTGCACTAAAGTGTATTTTAAGGTAATATAAAAAAAAGGGACCTTAGACTGATATATATGTGTGTGCATATAGAATATATACTGTGTATGTATTTTGTGCTTGTGTAGGTACAGAAACCTGCCTACCAGGGGATTTACTAATAATCATGAGGGATACAAAGCACAATTTTGATTGGCCCCCAAAAGTATATTCTTAGCAGTTGGGGGTGTACACTGGTACAATATGTGTCATCGATGTTAAAACAAAGTAGAGTGGAACCTGGTAACGCAGTTAACGAGCATTTTGAAAGACGAGCATTTTATTTATTTCTTTACAGACTCTGTTTGCGAGCGCTGTCAGGATTAAGCCTCTGTGCATGCAATACCGCATGTGGCCAGCGGTGCGGGGGCACTGGTGAGCCTCGAAGACCCTCGGAAGCATTTGGAAATACCGAAATTGTAAACCGTTCCCGAGCATTTCTGAATGTTTCCAACTGTCTCCGAGGCTCAAAAGCGCTACCACACCTCTGGCCACATTCGGTATTGCATACACCAGGTGCCCCCGGATCTTTGGTCACATACAGTACTGCATTGACAAGCTGTGCTGTGGAACAAATTATCTGAGTTTCCATTGTTTCCTATGAGGAAACTTTCTTTGATATACAAGTGATTTGGATTACAAGCATTCTCCTGGAACGGATTTTGCTCGTAATCCAAGGTTCCACTGTATGTCCAAATCAAGGACTGGCAGCAGGAGAGCTGTCTGCGTAGTCTACATAAGACCTCGTGCACACAGATATATATGGCTAGAATTAAATTGCCAGCGCTTTCCTGTGCCCAGGGAGCGGCTTATGGCACAGAAGTACCAGCATTTGCATAACTAAGGCCGAGTACACCCATTTGCTTTTATGGCAGGCTGTAGATGTATATGTGCATTGCCGTTTACCCTTGCGTGAACATATGGTGTATTGCCCAAACTCAGAAATGTCACGTGCAGGAAGTACATGGTATGCACATGCGTGGGTATACACAGATGCACCAGAAGCAGCATCTGCCTTTACATGACTACAGCGGTGTACAGCTAATCGCATGTATGGCCAGTCGTGTTTCGAGTTACAGAGGAGGTCTTGGGATAGAATTGTTGCTCTTGCTCGAACGCATGCGGGCATACCTCACATATGTGATTTGAACGCTGTTTACATTTGTGGGCGTTCACTTCTGTGCGCGAGCTCGTGGGGACAGGGGCGGTTTTAAATTTTTTTTATGTTTTTTTACTTTTTATTTTTACACTCTCTTTAATTTTTTTTTTTTTCTTTAGCACTTTTATTCCTATTACAAGGAATGTAAACATCTCTTTTAATAGGAATAGTGTGTGACAGGTCCTCTTTATGGAGAGATGTGGGGTCTATGAGACCTCACATCTCTCCTGCAGGAAAGGCTGAGATAAAAAAAAAAAAAACTCTCTCTGGGCATCTCCAGCCGAATACACGGCATTGTTTACTTTTGTCGGCCGGACTTGACGTCATATAGTCTAGCCCGGGCCTCTGTGGCTCATAGAGATGACTGGGGACCATCTGGTCACCAGAAATCGCTCTGATCAACTTCTGGTGGCTACGGATTCATTCTCTGGCTCGCCTAACATACAAACGAGCCCAGAGAAGCACCGGAGGTCTGCAGGAGGAGGGGGATGTCCTCTCCTGCCACCTGTAAGAACGATCAAGCAGCTGAACTGCCTCTATGATTATTCTTACAGTGCACAGAATCACCGGCTGAAAAAGAGGATATCTGGATGATGCCTGTAGCTGTCCAGGATGTCATATGACGTACCTTGGGCGGGAAGTGGTTAATCACCACTGGGTTTTTTATTTTTTGCTAAACAAAGGAAAAAGACAGAAAATTTTGAAAGAAAAAAAAAAAATAGTTTTTCATAGTTTGTTATAAAATTTTGCAAACCGGTAATTTTTTTCCTTCACTCATGTGCGCTGGTGAGGCAGCACTAATTGGCACCACTGATAGGCGGCACTGGTGAGCATTGATAGAAGGCACTGTTGGGACTGCACTGATAATTAATGCACTAATTATCAGTGTAGATGTCCATTTATCACAAGCCTGTTATCAGCTCTCCTCTCCTCACGCTGTCAGCGTAAGGAAAGGAGAGCCGATAACCCGCTTGTGTTTACATTGTGATCAGCTGTCATTGGACACAGCTGATCATTTGGTAAAGGGCTGCTGTGATTGGCCCTTTTTCCCGATCTGTGATCAGCTGCGTCCTGAGGACGCAGCGATCAGAGCGCAACGTCCAATGCCCGCCCAGCAAAGTAAGACCGCCCTGTAGCAGTCTTTCGGCTATAGCGTGGGCAAGAACAGGTTTTTGCGATTCGGCACTATGCCGCTTTAACTGAAAATTGCGCGGGCGTGCGACGTTGTGCCCAAACGAAATTGACGTCCTTTTTTTCCCCACAAATAGAGCTTTCTTTTGGTGCTATTTGATCACCTCTGTGGATTTTATTTTTTGCGCTATAAGCAAAAAACGACAATTTTGAAAAAAATCCAATATATTTTACTTTTTGCTGTAATACATATCCAAAAAAATAAAAAATATAAAAAAAACAAATGTATTCATCAGTTTGGGCTGATATATATTCTTCTACATATTTTTGTTAATAAAAATCCCTGTAAGCGTATATTGATTGGTTTGCGCAAAAGTTTTATAGCGTCTACAAACTGAGAATTAATTTATGGCGTTTTTTATTTATTTATTTACTAATAATGGCGGCGATCTTGCAAACTGGAGTTCAATGGTATTTTAAACGCTTCAACAAAGCTTGCTGAAAGCTCTGCAAATGCCTTGTCAAAGCTTGCAGTTCACACTGCTCTTATGCAAGCTGAAACCTGTGTGAAACAGGTAGGTGATTGCAGTTGTCTTGACACTTCCATGTTCTTGGTATGTAGGTGGCCCCTCAACATCCTCGCTTAGGCGTTGTTCATACGGGCAAGGGTTGTGTTTGCCCACACGCTGAAGCACAAGAGTTTGTGCATCCCCGTGCCGATGTTATGATGATATGGAATGCTTGCAAACTGCGCATGCGCATGCGACGTACAACCTTCTGGTGTGCATCCCATATCGATGGTGTTCTGTTAATATTGAACACTCTCAATAGTGCATGCGCAGAGCGGCCTATATCGACAAAGCAGCAGCTTTTCTATAAATGAGCACGTGCTATTCTAGAGCGAGCTGCTTTTCTTTATTGACAGAACACTTGTCACATAGTGAGTGGTACGCATACCGCGCAGTTTGCAAGCATCCCATAACTACAGAGCGCCCCATGTTGACATAACATTGGCAGTTCTATTCATGTCAGTTGGGATGCAGTGACTGCATGGACACAACCCCTGCTCTTAATTTGACGGTCTGCTTTCAGGCATGCACAGCCACACAGCAGTCCTATTGGGAGCAATGGCTGTCTTATTGCAGCCACTGCCTCCCAACTGACATGAATGGGTCTGCCTGCCCAGGAATACACAGAAAGCTGTGCATCCTTATGCAGACAAACATGACCCTCACATGGGTGTATGCTTAAAGCGTAACTCCACTTTTATTGAGAAAAAAACATTCCCCTCTGGGTGATCTATGCACATTGCAAGGATTATAACCACCTTTGTTGCAGATTTGTACCTTTTTGTTATTCTGAAGAAATCCCTGTGCGTTTCTCTGTGCCCCTGTGTGGAGTGAGCCTAATGGGAGTGGTTTCATAATTATCAGCCAGCTGTGGCAGCAGCAGAGCACTAATGAGGAAATCTGCTGGACCTGCATCCCTTTAGACATGTTCTTATTGGGAGTATCTCACCAAAAATGACATTTTTGTTGCAGGGGATGCCTGAAATCTGACTTGTGTCTTAGGCAGGCTTCTGGTAAAGTTGGTGAGCCAATCACACAAGCAGGAAATGATGTTTCTGGGGAGCGGTCAGTACACACGCTGTGTACAGAACAACTCCAGGTAGCCATACTGCAATGCATTCTCAGAACATTACATTGGCTGCAGATTGAAAAGGAAAGGTCATTTTTAATAACATTCAATTACAATATGACTTGTATTGCATTTGTACATGCTATATTATTATTATTTTTTATTTGCTGTTTTTTGTTTGTCTTTTTGTTCCCCCCTGTGAAAGTGGAGTTACCCTTTTAAGTACGCCCATGTGAGCAGGGTCTTACATGATGGTCCTATATTGTACAATTATTTCCGTGATGCCGTGACCAGAGCAGAGGAGCCGTTTTATGGGGAGGAAGCAAAAAAATAGCGTTCCTGCTTATTATTTACCCCCTAGACAAAACAAGCATTTAACCCTTGCTGTGCTGACTGCACTTCAGTTCTAAAGTAGAACTGTATCACGCCATTGAAAGTAATTGTTCTGTCTTTAGGGGCTGTGCAGCCTTCATAGAGAAAATTGATCCTTGTGTTCAGTGCATAGATTGGTTAATAGCATGGATAATGTTAATAATAGACATGTTACCGTTCGTAGCTGCAACTTGACAGTAGCTTAAAAAGGTTTTCACGCCTTTTGATGTAGTGGGAGTTGCGTGAAACCTCTCTCCCAGGAATAGAACATGAGGGGAGTTAGTCGCTTTCCCTGAAACACCTCTGCTCCATCCTTTAGCCTTGAGCTACCGAGGAGCTTTAATACCGCTATGCTTTGTGTTCTGGGGTCCAGGACACTGTAAAGCAATAAACGCAAAAACGTAAAATATTGCAGCCAGGGTGGATTTGATTTAAAAAAAAAAAAAAAGACAATTTAAATGACTAGTATAAAGGCTTGATTTAAATCCTAATTTTTAAAGAGCAACTGTTATCTCTGTCCCGCAGCGTCTCCTCGTCTGACCTGCTGTTGACTCACCGACATTCCCTTTCACTTTAATGGGATGGCTGGTGATGTGGCAGTGACACAGCAAGGTGAGGGATGCCCGCTAACAGGCGCTGCCATGATGGGCTGGAAATAATAGGTGCTCTTTAAATATAGAACAGCTTCTTGCTGGTAGTCAGAATCTTTAATATTTGCAAACAAAATGAAGGTTTCCTATTTAGAATAATAAGCTGTCAGGTTAGTAAAACAGCGATAGCAGAACCGATTCAATCATACAGTTTGTAGTGTACACAGATTTGCAAAGCAATGGGATAAAGGAATATTCCGGAACTTTGTTTTATCTCATTGTTAGTGTGACATTGTGTGAATGCATTGATGCAGTGCATGTTATCTCAGCTTGCAGAGCTTGGATTCATTGACTGAGTTTACCAAAAATGTAAATATTGCAGAATATACAGCCTCGTGCTACATAACGAAGTTCCATTTCACACTGAATAAATGAAATTATTAAAGTGTTTGTAAACCCATATAAAAACAAATAAAAAACAAAACTCTGCAAACCAAAGGCATAATGAGCTAGGATGCATCGCATACTAGCTCATTATGAAATACTCACCTTAGATCAACGCTGTTGCAGCGGTGCCCATACACAGCTGTGACTGTCGACATGTCTCCCGAAGTTATTCCCGGGTTCACAGGCTCCGGTGCTGTGATTTGCTGGAGCCGCCAGTCGTGGCATGTCCCTGAAGAAACTGCATGAGCAGGACGTTTCTTCAGTGCACATGCATGGATGGCGTCAGCGCAAGCATATGTGGTAAATATCTCCTAAACCGCGCAGGTTTAGGAGATATTCACAGTACCTGCAGGTAAGCCTTATTATAGGCTTACCTGTAGGTACAAGTGGTGTAACGGAGTTTACAACCACTTTAATGTGTCCTAAATATAAAACCATCTTTAGATAGATTTTTACTCCAAAAGCATTTTATGAAAATAAATTTGATAAAAAATAAAAAAAATCGATTTTAAGGCTCAGTTCACACTGCAGCGATCTCAGAGATCGCATATGATTTGCACTGCAGTGTGAGTCACATGTGATCTCTGTGCAATGCAAATTCAGCCATAGAGATTGTATGGCTGAAATCGCATTGCAGTTTGCTGATTTGGGGGTGTCATTAACATTGTATTGACACTCCCCACAGTTTGCATAGTGCAGTGTGAACTGCCGCCGGGACACATTCGCAGGGTTCCCGCATCGCTGCAGTGTGAACCCAGCCTTAAAAAAAAAAAAAAAAAAAAAAAAAAAAAAAAAAATTGATTTAAATAAAAAAATCCGATCTTTTATTTTTCCATTGATTTTTATCCACCCTCATTGCAGTTTACCAATCCTTAGATGTGTTGGCTGCATTTCTTTTTTCTAAGTCTTTTTTTTTTCACCTAGCGATCTGGCCAGTACAAATGTTCTAGGATGACACCACTCTTTCACCATACTGTGTTAGGACGTGTGAAAAAGGATAGGACAACAGGACTCTTCCACGTTCCTCTTCTCTATAACACAGGGATTTGGTTGTGAAACTGGCGTTTCATTGTTCAAAGCTCAACTCGTTTGCTGTGAATGGACGAAAGGAGATCTTGAAGTTCATGCGCATCTCTTCCCTCGTCCATTCATGTAAAAAGTATAGAAGATGCTTTGTGAATGGACATGGTTGAGAGTAAAGGACACCCTATCATCACCATACTAGGACTGGAACTTTCAGCACTGGAAGTTTGGTGTTTGCATTATTGTATGGGATGAATGACACTAGATGTTTTAGAAAAGGCAACAGCATCCACCCATGGGGCACCTATCATCAGAGGTAGCCGGTTTTTATATAGCAATCATCCACATTTTTTTCCCCAGAGTTCAGCTTTAATTGGTATGTATCAAAGAGCTTAGTTTTGCAAACCTTTTAGCCCCCCCCCCCCCAAAAAGTGTAGCTGCTGACTTTTAATAAACATACACTCGCCTGTCTCCCGGTCCGGCGATGCGGCCGCCCAAAGCCTCGGTTCTTTCCCTTGCCTCCCCCCCGTGCTAGCATCACAAGTGTGGGTACCCGGCTCTGACAGCTTGTGGCTTCACAGTCGGGTGCACATGGCACATGCACGAGTCGCGCTGTGCGTCCTGAATGTCCATGCAATCTTCTGGGACCTGTCCCAGAAGTTTGCAGGGAGGTAGGGGGAGAGGATAGCTTCCACCTGTGGCACTCCGAGCGGAAGAGGGAGCTGGGTACCTGTCAAAACTAGGTACCCCCCCGAAGTAATGACATGCCAAATGTGGCATGTCAAGAGTACTTAAAGCAGAAGTTCCACTTTTGGGTGGAACTCCGCTTTAAAGTGGCTCTAAAGGCAGAACGGTTTTATGTTAATGCATTCTATGCATTAAGATAACTACCAGTGTTCAGTGGCCCCCTAATACTTACCTGAGCCCCATCTCGATCCAGCAATATTGCATGAGAGACTCGGCTGTCTGGGACTCTCCCTCCTGATTGGCTGAGACACACAGCGGGTGCCATTGGCTCCTGCTGCTGTCGATCAAATTCAGTTAACCAATGAGGAGAGAGAGGGGGCAGGGTGGGGCTGAGCTGCGGTTTTATGTCTGAATGGACACACAGAGCAGCAGCCTGGCTTGCATGCCCCCATAGCAAGCTGTTTGCTGTGGGGGCGCTTGGCAGGAGGGAGGAGCGAGGAGCCAGGAGCACCGGCGAGGGACCAGAGAAGAGGAGGATCTGGACTGCGCTGTGCAAAACCGCTGCATAAAGCAGGTGAGTATAACATACTTGTTATTTTTTAAGGAAAAAAAAAAGACTTTAGTATTTTTTCATGCAAATTTAATGCAAAACCATTAAGAATTGTGATTGCATACTTGCGAATCTGTTACCTTTTGCATTATCCATAGTTTCCATTATCCATATGCCAGCTTATCAAGTATATGTATCATCATTAATAGACAAAGGCAGTGCAACCATTTGGAGAAGTGATGTAATCATTCCCTTACAGCAGTGCTTCTCAATTATTTTCTGTCATGCCCCCCCTAGGAAGAAGAAAACATTTTGCGCCCCCCGCGCAACTGTAAATAGTATCATTTGTCTATAAAATTGTTAAGTACACCTCTGCATAACACTGTATCCTTATTAACATGTAAGAGAATAAAAAAAGAAAGAACGGGGGCTGAGAGACAGGGGGGGGGGAGAGGGGGGCTGAGAGACAGGAGGGGGGGGGGACAGAGAGTCGGGGGCAAGAAAG
>BLSH010149575.1:760651-779033 GCA_018402905.1 Glandirana rugosa | reverse complement strand
GTGGGTGAGCATGGATGGATGGATGGGTGAGTGCGCACGGCTGGGTGGGTGAGCATGGATGGGTGAGCACGGCTGGGTGGGTGAGCACAGATAGATGGCTGGGTGAGCATGGATGGATGGCTGGGTGAGCATGGATGGATGGGTGGATGGATGGGGGAGCACGGATGGATGGATGGTTCGGCACGGCTGAGTAGGTGAGCATGCATGGATGGATGGGTGAGCATGGATGGATGGATGGGTGGGTGGGTGAGGATGGGTGGGGGGTGGATGGCTGGGTGGGTGGCTGATGATGGCTGGGTGGGTGGTGGGTGGCTGATGATGGCTGGGGGGTGGTGGGTGGGTGGTAAATAGATGATGGGGGGTGTATTTTGTCACCTAGCAGCGCTGTGGGCATTACACATCGCCCACAGCGCTGCAGCGTGTCCTCTCTCCCCCCTCTCTCCTCTCACACTGCACCGATCGGTGCGGAGAGGAGAGAAAAGCCGGCGCTTCCGCCGGCTTGTTTACATGTGATCACGCCGTCATTTGACGGCGCGATCACGTGGTGAAAGGCCGCTCACAGCGGCCATTCACCACTATCCGTGATCAGTCGGGTCCCCCGGACCCGACGGTCACGGATGTTCCCGTGTGCGCGCCTTGTCTATAGGGCGGTTGTTAAGCGGTTAAGAAAGTGCCAGAGAAACCACAATAAGCTTGCCTTGCCCTGCCCTTTGATACTTCAGATGACACAGGTGATGTCAAGGTGCCTTCCGACAGAGCTGGGAGCTCGAAATCCTTTATGAAGACGCTCTTGGCATTTTCATCCCACGAGAGACTAACTCATTTTACCGTCTTTGCAAACCTTTTTACATCTCTTCCTTTGGAGAATCCTCTAGGACAGGGTTTCTTAACCAGGGTTCCTCCAGAGGTTGCTAGGGGTTCCTTGAGCAGTGGTCAATTTCTACCTCTCAGATAAATTCCCAATGACATCATTGATCTTTTTAGCTATCTGTAAGGGGGTAATTCTTCCCAATGACCACAAGTGTAAGGGGCATTCTTCCCATTGACCATCGCACTAATGTATCATGAGTTGTAGGTTTTTAATTTTTAGCAGGGGTTCCCCGAGACCGGAGAATTATTTCAAGGGTTCCTCGGTGTTGAAAAGGTTGAGAAAGGCTGCTCTAGGAGCTCCTGTGTCACCTGACCCCTAATGTAGTTCACAGCAATCTCTTGGGTGTCACCAGACCAGGAAGTTGGGGAGATCTTCGCAGCAGAGGATCTAACTTTTTTTTTTTTCTGCTCTATTCAAAATATAATCTCTGAGTTAGTGCTTTGGATGTTTTTTTTTTCCACCCCTGATGTCCCCCCAAAAAAACACCTTGTCTAAGTGTGCCAGTGCAATTGATGGGTACAATACACACAGAAGCGTCCGCTTTGCAAAAAAAAAAAAAAAAACGGAGAGGCAATGCAGGGCAACCTTCCAACTTTTGAACCCAACGGTGCTCATTTATGTTTGAAAATGGCTTGCAAAGACTTAAAAACGTGAGGCACATCTGTGAGTGTTAAACACGTATTGCTAATGGAGACATACGTGATAAGCCTAGCCTAGCTGTATGCAGGTCACTCACAGAAGGTATGGTCACCCTAAGAAGATTCATGTGACTGAAGCACACATGTTCTGTATATGCTCACAAGGCTGAATTCTCTTGCATTCCTCTTCTTTGTCGACGTGCCTCTGGGTTCCACTCTGTTTCTTGGCAAAACAGCGTTGACAACCAATTTTTATTTTCCATGGCACGTTACTAAAACTGTCTACTTTTGTATTTGGCATTTTCATTCTGTTGAGTTTTTAGCAATCTAAAGTTCACTATCTAACAAGGCACTCTCTGATTAAAGTGGTTGTAAACTCTCTCCAATCAGCTCTCAGAGCTCCCTTCACTGAGCTCTGCAGAGTGTAACTTCAGCTATCCACTCCATTTTTTCTGTCAGCTCAGACATGTTGAGAAGAGAATACTGTAGATGAACAGGTACAACTTATGTAGGAGGATCTTTTTAATCTCTGTGTATCACCTGAGGATAGTCGCCTCACTGGGTATATGGGTATGGAAGGGTTTACAACTTTTACACTTTAAGCAAGGATGAGTCACTCTCACCCTCCACTTCACTCCACTTTATGGGCGATACTTGTAAACTCAATTGAGTGTTTAAGTTTGATAAAGTTTTTTGCATCACTCTGGTAAGATCGTGACATGTAATATTCAGATCATACTGTATAAGAATGATTGCCATTTGAGGTTTGTGGACAACTTATATTACTTGCTGCCAGACCATCAGCTAGAACTCAGGAAATTTTCTATGATGACGTAGCAGAAGCTGTTTAGTTTCAGACTTTCTCCTTGATTGAAACTATACTGCCTAACATGAGCAGAAGAGGAAGGAGGAGAACAAGTAATTTCCTCTGATTTATTCAGTTGCATTTGGAAATTCAAGCTTGAGCTATTGAGCTCTGCAAAGCAGGTAAAAGACACCTTGAAAACAAGTGACATCTGTTGGCTGGATAGTGGAGTATTCTTTTGCAATTTTTTTAAAATGTATCTCTGAAAGCGGAGTTCCACTTGTTTTGTTTTTAAGTTTATTAAAAGTCAGCAGCTACAAAAAGCATATCTGCTGACTTTTAATAAACAGCCACTCGCCAGCGATGCGGCTGCCCGATGCCTCACTCCTCTCCCTCTCCGTGGCACCGGCATTGCAACTGTGGGCATCTGACTGTGACAGCTTTCGGCTTCACGGCCGGGCCGCACTGCGCATGCGCGAGTTGCGCTGTGCTGTGTCCATAGCCAGGCAAAGTTCTGGGGCCTGTGGCATGTCCCAGAAGATTGCAGGAAGGGAGGGGCTGCCTAGGGGGAGAGGAGGAGTCAACTAGGTGGCCAGACCAGGAAGTGGGAGCTGGGTACCTGTCTAAGCTAGGTACCCCCTCCCCCCAAAAGATGACATTCCAATTGTAGCATGCCAGGGGGCAAAGAGCATTTAATGCACAAGTTCCACTTTTGGGTGGAACTCCGCTTTAATAGAGCAAAGAATATACAATATATGTAAAAAAAAAAAAAGCGTATTCTACATTCTCTTTAAACGCCAGCTGTAGTATGAAGTCCCGCCTTATCTTTTGTTGTCCTGTTCACACCAATGAACATTAATTGCATTGGTACAGTGTGGTGCCATTCTTTCTGAATGGTGCCCTAATGCACTTTGCAAAGGATGTTCATTGCAACAGAACACCTTAACCTGCGGTACGCTACTGAAAAGCATGCACTATTTTTTGGCAGCACAGTGCACATTAGTGAGTTCTTGTGCTGCAACGCACATCTGTGGGCAGGGGCACTGGGCCGCTATTCAGAATAAATTACACCGCATTTCATCAATACGCGTAACATTCTTTGCCAGGCATTGTGGCAATATATGCATTACTGTATCAATTTGGTAAGAACAGGCCCTCAGAGACTATTTTATGCCTTTTCCTGTAGTACAGGATTGATGACACCGATATGAAATATTTATTCCTGTAGCACAGGTGTGTTTGCAGACATACTTGCTATATGAGCAGAGCGTTGTACCATGACCTGCTTCTGTCTCATGTGTAAATTGTTTTATGAGAGTTTCTTGGCATCTCTGTGTTGCCCAGGGGAAAGCATCCCCCAGAGGCCAATTACCAGAGTCACCTCTCCTGTCTGCTGCAGTATGAAGGATTCTTTAAAGTCCCTGACAATCACCTATTGATATTATAAATGCATAGTGCCAGTCGATGATCAACCCATTCCTGTGATATTTCAGAATGTTCACAGGTCACAAAAAAGATAAAGAAGAACAAAGATGTTAATTCTATATACAGCAGATAACTGATCTGATTGTGTTTTCTGCAAAGCAGCTGAAATTTGAAATCGGAAGATGAAAGACCTGCGATGGCAGCAAAAATGAGAGCAGGATAGAATGATGTGAACTCCTTATAGAATATGTTGCCAGCTCAACTTTCACAAATCAAAAAGATGTAAATATCCAAGCCACACAGGGATCCTTCATCAAGGCATGTTTGACCATAAATGCCTTGATGAAGAACTGTGCAGTGCCAAATCTAGGGCTGAAACAACGAATCGACCTAATCATAATCCATAATAAAAATAGCTGTCAGCTATTTTCATTATGGATTAATTGGCCTACATACAGAATGCATTATTTGTTTACATGTCAGTATACACAGTGCAGCACACATGCAGCTCAGTACACCATTCATGCATGTCAGTATACACCGTGCAGCACACATGCAGCTCAGTACACCATTCATGCATGTCAGTATACACAGTGCAGCACACATGCAGCTCAGTACACCATTCATGCATGTCAGTATACACCGTGCAGCACACATGCAGCTCAGTACACCATTCATGCATGTCAGTATACACAGTGCAGCACACATGCAGCTCAGTACACCGTTCATGCATGTCAGTATACACAGTGCAGCACACATGCAGCTCAGTACACCGTTCATGCATGTCAGTATACACCGTGCAGCACACATGCAGCTCAGTACACCATTCATGCATGTCAGCATACACCGTGCAGCACACATGCAGCTCAGTACACCATTCATGCATGTCAGTATACACAGTGCAGCACACATGCAGCTCAGTACACCGTTCATGCATGTCAGTATACACAGTGCAGCACACATGCAGCTCAGTACACAGTTCATGCATGTCAGTATACACCGTGCAGCACACATGCAGCTCAGTACACCATTCATGTATGTCAGCATACACCGTGCAGCACACATGCAGCTCAGTACACCGTTCATGCATGTCAGCATACACCGTGCAGCACACATGCAGCTCAGTACACCGTTCATGCATGTCAGTATACACAGTGCAGCACACATGCAGCTCAGTACACCGTTCATGCATGTCAGTATACACAGTGCAGCACACATGAAGCTCAGTACACCGTTCGTGCATGTCAGTATACACAGTGCAGCACACATGAAGCTCAGTACACCGTTCGTGCATGTCAGTATACACAGTGCAGCACACATGCAGCTCAGTACACCGTTCATGCATGTCAGTATACACAGTGCAGCACACATACAGCTCAGTACACCATCCATACATGTTGGTAAGTGCCTGAGAACAATTGAATGTGTGAGGAGCAATGCCTCATGGGACATGTCCTGGGCAGGAGAAGGAAGTGATGTAAGGGCTCTGTGCAGAGAAAGATTGGCATCTGAACCCAGATGTGCTTGGCGATAAGGCATTACAATTAAATTTAAAGTAAGGGCCCTTTCACACTAGGAACTGCATGTGAATCGCACTGCATGTTCCTGTGTGAATCGCGTGCAGTTCGATTTCAGCCTATTCATTTTGAATGGGTTAAAATCGCACCGCACCAAAAGTGGAGACGGCCATTTTGTTGGTTTGTATTAGAGCGGACTAACAGTGTCCACTCATAATATCGTGTACCGGAGTGTACACGGTTGCCGGTGTAATGTCAAAACAGCAAGTCGTCGAAATCTCCAATTACTGATGGCTTACAGTAACTGGAAGTGACGTGATTAGCGTCCTCGATGAATTTGCTATTTTGACAGAACACCGGAGCCCCATTGTGTTTAGCTAGTTAGTGGGTATGAAGGAGGAGGGAGGAAGTGAGCTGTCATTTAGCACTGTGTGTACGCCCACATGTGTGACTTGAGTAGCACAGTGGTATAGTGGATAGCACTTTCGCCTGGCAGAAAAAGGGTCGCTGATTCAAATCCCAACCATGACACTACCTGCCTCGAGTTTGCATGTTTTCCCTTTGCCTGCGTGGGTTTCCTCCGGGTAATCCGGTTTCCTTCCGGTACACCAGTTTCCTCCCACCCTCCTAAGAAATGCTAGTAGGTTAATTAGATCCTCTCTAAATTGACCCTAGTATGTGTATGAATGTGAGTTAGGGACCTTAGATTGTAAGCTCCTTGAGGGTAGGGATTGATGTGAATGTACAATATATATGTAAAGCGCTGCGTAAATTGACAGTGCTATATAAGTACCTGAAATAAATATAGTCACATGGGCTGCTCAGATGTGATGGGGAGGAATTGCTCAGCATAAAAACTCAATGTGCAGAGTTGCCACCACAGCTGCAAAATCAATTAGTGCAATTTCAGCCTATTAATTTTGAATGGGCTAAAGTTGCACCGCACCAAAAGTAGTGCATGCACTACTTTTGGAAACTCACTGCAACCGGATTGCATGCTAAACTTTTATTTCATAAAATCAGCACTGTAATACCAATACACATAATAGGTACATTTGCCATGCTTACTTGAATACAGTGCTGATTTTATAATAAGTGTATACTGTGACCTTAGATTTACTTTAATGGGTCCTTAACCACTTGCCGACCGACCGCCGCAGCGTGACGGCAGCAAAGTGGCTCGTTATCGCAAACCGCCGTCACAACTAGTATTGTGAGCGCTTGCCCGCTCACTGTGTCCCTGGGGGGCCAGGGAGCGGCTAGGGCGGACTCTATCTCCGCCGGCTACCAATGATGGCCCCCCCCCCCCGCAGTGAAAGAATGGAGGTCCGTGTATATAAAAACGGATCTCCGTTCTGACAGAAGAAGGGTTGTGATCACAGGCTTCCTGTATATGGAAGCTGTGATCACTCCTCCAGCCAGCCCAGCCCCCATACAGTTAGAACACAGAGGGAACACAGTTAACCCTTGGAGCACCCCTTCTAGGTTAACCCCTTCACTGCCAATGGCACTTACACAGTAACACAGTAATCAGTGCATTTTTATACCACTGATCGCTGTATAATTGCCAATGGTTCCAAAAAAGTGTCAAAACGGTCCAACATGTCTGCCGCAATATCGCAATACCGCTAAAAATCGCAGATCCCCGCCATTACTAATAAAAAAAACATAAAAACTCCAGAAATTCTCATCATTCGTAAACGCGGCAATTTTTGTGCAAACCAATCAATAAACGCTGATTGCGATTTTTTTTTTTTTTTTTTTTTTTTCCAAAAATATGAGGAAGAATACATTTTTTTTTTTTTTTTTTTTTTTTTTTTTTTTTTGCAAAATTGTCGTTCTTTTTTTGTCTATAGCGGCAATCAGAAATAACGCAGAGGTGATCAAATACCACCAAAAGAAAGCTCTATTTGTGGGGAAAAAAGGAGACAAATTTTGTTTGGGTACAACGTCGCACAACCGCGCAGTTGTCAGTTAAAGCGACGCAGTGCCGAATCGCAAAAAGTGCTCTGGTCCTAAAGTGTGAAATCCTTCCAGTGCCTCTGTGTGTCTGTGTAAATCCAGGAAGTGAGCTTTAGCTGCCCACAGATAAAATGGCTGCAGCCAGACTTAGTGGAGGGAGATTTCTGCAGCATATTTGGCAAGTACAGAATCACAGTATATATAAAATAATATGCAAAGTGGTTGAAGGGAAGCTTCAGAATGGCAAAGATGTTTTTATTACAAATTATGTGAGCAGACTACAGTTCCTTCTTTAAGGTAATTTAGATCACCAGAAGGGACTGTAGTGCATCCTGAAACTTATTTTGCCAGGAATTTCATGGTGACAGGGTTGCTTTAAAGTGTAACTCCCTTTTGTTGAGAAAAAAACATTCCCCTCTGGGTGATCTATGTACATTGCAAATAATATAAGAAACTTTGTTGCAGATTCCTACCTTTCTCTTACGTTCACTGACAGACGCAGCCTTCCTTGACATGTGGGTTATATGCAGATCCTACTAGGAGTTAACTAGGCAAAAAGAAAGAAAGCAAACTGGCCCCTCCCAGGGGGCCATCCTCTCTCTCCCATATAACACCCCTGCTCTGCTTAGCATATCAGTTTTAATATGCCTAGTGCAAGGAGTTGACCTGGCTCCCTTATGGGACCTGTGGTTTAGATTTTTCAGCCACCACTTTTTTATTTTTTCAAGCTATCTGATTAAGACTGCTATCAAGAAGCCGGCTGGGGCATAGAGGATAACTAGCATCCTGTGATTTCCCCAGCGCGGCCTACCGATGCGAGCTAGTCCTATGCTGAGGCGGGACCCGCCGCATCGTGCCCGTTCCGTGCGTGCGGCCAGTGGGTACTGTACCGTTATTAGGCCGACCGGTGGAGGGTGGTCACTGGGCTAGTGTCCCTCTGGGTGTCCTCACCCCCCCCCTCCTCCGCTCCGCACCCCGTTCAAAAACGCATCTGTGCGTTTTTGTACTGCCATGCGGTGGATCGCCGCCATTTTGCCGTAGCCACGGCCATTTTGCTGAGGGTTTCCCTTTAGTGCCAGTGGTGGCCATTTTCCTGTAGTCACGCCTGTATACAGGCTTTTGGCCTCTTGTGGATGATTTCGGCGGCCATATTGGATGTCCCTGGAGCAGTGTAAAATGTGCTGCTGCCGTTTTACTTTCCTTTTCAGTGGGACAGCGTGGCTGAAGACAAACAACGCTTCCTTCTGGCGGTCCTGGTTTATGCACTCCTGCTGGGAGCAGCTCTGTGGCAAAAAACAGCAAGTATAGCTGGGCCTTCCCTGGGGTGCGGTAGCAGTGGGTGCAGTCCTGGGGTCTCCCTGGCGTTCTGTGGGGCGGTGGTGGGGCTGCATTGTGGGGGTGTCAGTCCATTCCTTTGCAAAATTTGACTGTCATTTTTGGTGGTGCGACGGCAGATGATCCTGCAGGCCCTTCTGAGGAGGAGTCAGGGGCAGCGCAGCCTGCGCTGGGGGTACTGGTGTCCTTGGATCAGTTGAGGGCAGTGTTTGGGGAATTTCTTCCCCGGGTGGGGCCAAGCAATGCTCTGGGGGCCCCTAAAAAATGCCCGCCTCCCCCTTGTTCCTCAGGGGACGATTCTGAACCAGAAATGGCTTCTGGGGTCACAGGGACCCCCGTGGAGCTCTCGGAGGGTGAGCTGGTACCCTCAGACAACGAAGAGGACCAGGGGGCCTCAGTTGCGCGAGAAAAAGCGCTGGTATCCGTGCTGATTTCTGGTATCCATGCATCCTCGCGACTGGACCAGACAGGGGAGTCACAAGCGTCCACATATGTTTGCGGGTCTGCTAGGCCGCCTAGGTCGCCTAAGGCTTATCCCTATGATACATTTTTTGTCCACCTGATCTATCGGGAATGGCAGCGTCCGCAGAATTCCTTCGCCCTACCAAAACGCTTTGCTATTCGCTATCCTTTTGAGGATAGTTTCGTGAAGAAGTGGGCATCTCCCACAGTGGATCCTCCGGTTGCTCGCGTGAACAAGGCAACGACCATTCCGTTGGAAGGGTCCCCCTCCTTTAAGGACCCAGCTGATAGGCTGATCAATCTGCAGAAGTCGATGTTGACACCGTCCTGTCGCCTGGAATATCTGGGTCTTATTCAGGACACGGAACAGGCGAAGGTGTTCATACCTCCAGCCAAGTTGCTGACTCTGCAAGCAGCGGTGCGAACCCTGCTGTCACGCCGGTGGTCTTCCTTACGGTTTTTGTATGCGGGTGTTGGGGCTCATGGTTTCAGCCTTCGAGGCGGTCCCTTACGCCCAGAGTCACACTCGGCTACTTCAGCGAGCGATTCTGTCTCGGTGGGACAAGTCCCCACTGTCCCTGGACCAGGTACTCAGGTTGGATTCTCAGATCAGAGGGTCGTTGACATGGTGGCTTCGGGCCCCGGCCCTTTCGTTGGGGGAAGTCCTTTCTTCCCCTGAATTAGTCGATAGTCACGACGGACGCCAGCCTATCGGGCTGGGGGGGAGTGCTGGGACAGTTGTCTGCGCAGGGACGTTGGTCAGTGCAGGAAGCTTGCCTTCCGATCAATGTGCTGGAGCTGAGGGCGATCAGGCTCTGCCTATCCCACTGGACGGTAAGGTTGCACGGCCTACCGGTTCGGGGTCAGTCGGACAATGCCACGGCAGTGGCGTATGTGAAACATCAGGGCGGAAAGAGAAACCCGACAGCAGCTGCAGAAGCAGCTCTCATTCTGCGATGGGCAGAACTTCACGTGCCGGCGATCTCCGCCATCTACATTCCGGGCGTAGATAACTGGCGGGTGGACTTCCTCAGTCGCCAGACGCTGGATCAGGGGGAATGGTCCCTACACCCAGAAGTGTTCAGCCAGATTTGCCACAAGTGGGGCACGCCAGATGTGGACCTCATGGCGTCTCGGTTCAACCACAAAGTGGAAAACTTTGTGTGCAGGACGAGAGATCCGTTGGCGGTCACCACGGACGCACTGGTAGCGCCTTGGGGTCGTTACCGTCTTCTGTATGCTTATCCTCCCATACAGCTTCTACCGCGGCTACTGCGCAGGGTGGAAGCGGAGGGGATTCCGATGATCCTGGTGGCTCCGGATTGGCCTCGGCGTCCGTGGTACGCCGACGTGGTGCGAATGGTGGTAGATGTTCCTTGGCGTCTTCCGTTGCGCGAAGATCTGTTGTCTTAGGGGCCCATCTTGCACCCTGCTTTACCCTCGCTGGCTTTGGCTGCTTGGCTATTGAGTCCCAGGTGCTGAAGGATCGGCGCGTCGCCGAATCCGTGATCCCCACTATGCTGAAAGCGCGCAAGTGTACTTCGCGCAAGATTTAGCATCGCACCTGGAAGGCTTATATTGCCTGGTGCGAGGCGGGGGGTTGGAATCCCCGCTCTTATGTTATGTCCAGGGTCCTGACGTTTTTGGAGCAGGGCCTGGATAAAAAATTGGCTTTGAGTACTCTCAAGGGTCAGATTTCGGCTCTGGCGATTCTCTGTCAGCGCCCTTTGGCGTCACGTTCGTTGATTTGTACATTTGTACAAGGTGTGCGCCATGTGGCTCCTCGGGTACGGTCGCTGATGGCACAGTGGGATTTGAATCTGGTGCTTTCTTTGCTGCAGAAGCCACCATATGAGAAGATCAGGGATATTCCCTTACAACTGTTGTCGCAGAAAGTGGCTTTCTTGGTGGCCATTACATCCGCTAGGCGGGTGTCTGAGTTGGCAGCGTTGTCCTGCAAGTCTCCTTACTTGGTCCTTCACAAGGACAAGGCGGTCTTGCGCCGGTCTCCTTCGTTTTTACCGAAGGTGGTTTCTTCTTTTAACATTAATGAAGATATTATTCTTCCTTCATTGTGTCCGCATCCTTCACATCCTAAGGAATTTTAGTTACATTCATTGGATGTTGTGAGAACTTTGCCGGTCACGGCTCATTCCACCAGGGCTGTTAGCACTTCCTGGGCTTTCAGACACCAGGCTTCTGTGTCACAGGTGTGCAAGGCAGCTATTTGGGCCTCGGTGCACACGTTTACGAAGTTTTTTTTATAAAGTTGATGTGTCAGCCTCTTCGGATGCTGCTTTTGGCCGTAAAGTTTTACAGGCGGCAGTGTAGGCGCGGCTGGCGCCTCCTGAGAGGTTTATGTTGAGTACAGTTGTTGTCGTTTGCCCGCCCCTCTTTTATGACACAGCTTTGGGACATCCCCACATGTCAAGGAAGGCTGCATCTGTCAGTGAACGTAAGAGAAAAAGGGATTTTATTATAACTTACCGTAAAATCCTTTTCTCTGAGTTCACTGACAGACGCAGCACCCACCCCTCTGCGTTGTGTTTGTACGGCTTGTTACAAACTGATATGCTGAGCAGAGCAGGGGGGTTATATGGGAGAGAGAGAGAGGACGGCCCACTCCTAGTAGGATTTGCATATAACCCACATGTCAAGGAAGGCTGCGTCTGTCAGTGAAATCAGAGAAAAGGATTTTACGGTAAGTTTTATTATAATAAAATCCCTTTTTTGTTATTCTAAAGAAATCCCTCTGTGTTTCTCTGTGCCTCTGTTCTGAGTGGGTCTAATGGGAGTGGTTTCATAGTTAACCGTCAGGTGTGCAGCTGCAGGCTACTAATGAGGAAATCTGCTTGGCCTGCATCCCTTTAGACGTGTTCCTATTAAAAGTAGCTCTCCAAAAATGACATTTTTGTTGCAGGGGATGCCTGAAATCTGGCTTGTATCTTAGGCAGACTTCTGGGAAAATTGGTGAGCCAATCACACAAGCAAGAAATTATGTTTCTGGGGAGCGGTCTATACACACTCTGTGTACAGAACAACTCCAGGTAACCATATTGCAATGCATTTATAGAAAATTACAGCGACTGCAGATTGAAAAGGAAAGGTAATTTTTAATAGCATTCAATTACAATATGACTTGTATCGCAATTGTATATGCTATATTATTTTTTCTTAATTTGCTATTTTTTTTCTTCTCCATGAATGTAGAGTTACCCTTTAATGAATCATTGTTTTATGTTGTGCTAGACAGGTCCGCTCTGTGTAGGGGTTGATATCGGCGTATATCTCTCAGATGTCTTCAGTTCTATGAAATGCATTTTTCCTGTTCCTTTAACTGTCAAAGCTGTTGCTGCGCAGCGCCTCCCCCACGTATGGAGCCATGGCAGAGCACTGGCAGGGATATGTGTGGGATTCTACTAGGGTAGCTCAGCACAGTAGGATGGGATTAGGGTGCAGTTTGAGAGCCGTGTTTGCAGAATGCTAATGATGGAAGTAGAGTAGCTGAAAGCTGCAGGGCAGCATTAGGGTGCCCTTGGAAAAGCGCATTAGTCGTGTCGGATCCTGCAGATCTGGGAAGAAGAAAAGGTAGCCTGTTAGAAGAGCTTTGGGGAAAGTCGGAGTCAGCCTGACCACTTGGCAGGGAAAGATTAGATCACTGAGGAGCACCTGTCAAGGTGTTGAGGCATAGCAAGGAGCTGGCTTCTCCCCAGAGGGAGTGTGACCTAGATAGCAGCATTCTATCTGCTTGTCACTGGGCAGGTTTGATTCATGTGGAGCACTGGGAGGCAGACGGGAGAAAAAATGTTTTGGGAGTTGAGAATGCAAATTAAGCTTCAGTAATGAGAGCTTAGTAACTCCAGCAGAGCTGCATTGTGTAGGATGTTCTCACCTCCGCTGATATTGAAAGGGTGTTTGCAGATAAGAGCAATGGTGATTAAAATGGAAACATTCAAATATCTCAAGGGTATTAACTCGCTTAAAGAATATTGCATGCTAAAAGCAAATGTCTTGCGGTGCCCAGAGCCATCAGAGAGCGTTTGCCCGTTCTAGCCATTTACAGAGAAATCAAGGGAGTTCAAATGTCAAATAACCCCTATATGAAGGTTGGGAGTAGATTGACAGTGATGGATTTTTATGGCTGATCGATATTAACTTCACCCAATAGGGGTTAAAGAGACACCGTCACCAAGTTTCAAACACTGCAGATGAAAGCACAGAAAAATTCAGTCTTTTAAATGCTTACTTGCAATGTTTTCCTTCTCCATAAATTATAATATTTTTCTGTTCACTTGCAATGTGCCTTTTAAACTTGCTAGAAAAATTGACTAGTCAATTCCCAATCACAGGCCCTGTTCATCCTTGCACCTCCTAGCCCTCTCATCTTCTGGGAATGTCTAATCCAGGGTTCCATCCGTGGAACCCTAGGGTTCCTCCAGGGGTTGCTAGGGGTTCCTTGAGCAATGGTCAATTTCTACCTCTCAGATAAATTCCCAATGATACCATTGATCTTTTTAGCTATCTGTAAGGGGGTAATTCTTCCCAATGACCACAAGTGTAAGGAGCATTCTTCCCATCACACTAATGTATCAGGAGTTGTAGACTTTTAGCAGGGGTTCCCAGAGACCGGAGAATCATTTCAAGGGTTCCTCGGTGTTGAAAAGGTTGAGAAAGGCTGGACTAATCAGTCTAATCAGTCTTTGCTGGCCAAGCTCCTCCACCTCTCACCTACTGACTCAACCTCTTAAGCCTCGTACACACGGTTTGACGGTTGTACGACCGAAAGGACCAAATCGTATGTTGGCTGTTGTATCTAGCACTACACGATTGTACGACCAAGCTGAACGTAGTGTCGTGTTATGAACGTATAAAGAGAAAGTACAGGTGCATGTAATTAGTGTCCGGCCGTTCCTGACTTCGGAGCATGCGTGTTTTGCACAATACAACTTGTACCAACTTCTCTGTACACACAATACAACGGTCGTAAGACCGCTTGTTGGTACTACCAAGTTTTCTAGTCTGCTCATACAACTTCTGTTGTACGACCGTCGTACATCGGCTGTTCTAATCAGATGTACTAACGATCGATTTCGCATACAACGGTCGTTCGTATGACCAGTTGTATTCGACCGTCGAACCATGTGTACGAGGCATTAGGCCGGCAATAGATGGTGCGAATTTCTTGGTGTTGCAGGAAAGAAATTTGCACGATTCCCTCATCAACACAGGGAAATAAATCCCTCCTGCTGAGACATTGTCTTCTGCTGGTGGGGGAAGCCATCCCTGCAGGGAAAAGACAGTGATTATCACTAGTGGCTATAGCAGCCATTAGTGATAATCGCAAGTGAATCTGGCAGGCTGGTTGTACCCAAGTTGATTGATCTGAACCAGCCGAGATTGAAACCATCTATGGCCAGGCTCAGAACTGAGTGACAGTCTAATGAGGCTTCTGACATTAAATCCAAGGTATCAGTGGCCAGCAGCAGTCTCAAGGATTTTGGGATGTACACACAAGGAAGGCTTTTTCATGTAAATAAAGTGTGTGTGTGTATGTATGTGTATGTATATATATATATATATATATATATATATGTGTATGTGTACTTCTGAATAGGTGAACAAAAGGTGTCTAAGGGTATAAGACTAGCATGTCCAATTTTTGATTTGATTGGGCAATGATCATTTTATCTATGGATACCAGCAGCTACCCCTTTTTCTGCTTTCCGAGGGACAAGGCACCAGCCAGTTTGATTGGTTTCCCCTGAGATGAGGCTAGTGCCAGTACTGTCTGCTCACTCTGATCGATCTTATTAGCATACACTCTTGGGGAATACAGCTGTGCATGTTAAAGAGAAGTCATGGCAGTTTTTTTTTTTTTTTTTATAGCTATGTCAATGTAATCAGCTTAAAAGCATAGTCCACTTTTTGCAAAGTACACCCACATTAAAGAGGAAGTAAACCCAGATTGGGTTTACTTCCTCAATAGTCCCCTGTAAATTAGAAGCATAATGGGCCCACTTACCTGCAAACTAAGCCTGCGGCATCCAGCGATGTCCCCGCTCCATTCCGTGTCCATCTTCTGCCCCTCTTTGTTCTGGGGGCCGCGATCTCCAGCTCTGTGACTGGCCGGAGTCGCGTGGCGGGAGCCGCCAGTCACGGCACGGTCGCAGTGGAGTAGCGCCACGTCTGCACAGCACATACACTGCATATCTCCTGAACAGTACAGGTTTAGGAGATATGCAATGCACCTACAGGTAAGCCTGAAGGAAAAAAAAAAAAAGCTTCAAATAAGTAAATCTGATATACTTTCCTATCATTTTACTAATGCTAGCAGCATGAGGGTTAAAATAATGTTGATTGGAAGAGTATTAAAGTGCATTTAAACCCAACCTCCAAAATAAAAATGCATCATGTTAATGTAGTTTCAAATTTCATTTTCAATATTCTTAAAGTTACAGCTTTCGTTAAGATAATGTCTAGTGATTCTTCCATGAAGGTCATTGTTCAGGTACCTTCTGTTGTAGGGTGTCTGCAGATACTTCATAAACACGTGATCAGAGTTCTTCTCACTTCATTCATTAATAATGGTGGATACCAGGACAGGAAGTGAGAATCTTCGAAGTAAGGGCCCACACAGCAATAAACACGTGACAAATGTTCTAACCCTTCCCCCACTCTCTAGAAAACTAAATTTTATTACGAACAGGTAAATGTTCTATACAATAATAACTTTTCATGTGAGTCTGGTGGTTGACGTGTATTAGATCTCATTTTCCATGTAGTTGAATGCAGCATTGTTAGAAGGTTGAAGTGGCTTATTTGAAATTTTATTTCTGTACTTTTTTCCAGCTAATAAAGTCATTCCGAAGTATACGAGGACATCACAGGCCTGATTCCACAAATGATGCATGACGACCACTTCAGCCACTTACGCCACAGCCTCCCTCCGGCGCATCATCCCCTTAGTTTTGCCGGAGAAGCCCTCGATCGGTTAAGTTTGCACACCCAATTCATCCTGGAACTGGACTTTCAATGGACATGCCATGGTGACATGAAGAGGATGAGTTAAGGGTACTTGCAACGTAACAGAGGTGTCCGGGCTTGTGTTTGTGAGTGCTTGTGCCCGCTCCTTCTGGGAAGGTGCAAGGACCATGAGCTTGTCCCTGAAGCCACGCAGGTTTGGGAGGCCATTAAGCCCACAACTGGTTCTCTTCCTTCTTTTTGCCTTTTGTCTTCTTAGTGTTTTCATCTCAGCCTATTACCTGTATGGCTGGAAAAGGGGGCTTGAGCCTTCGGGGGGAGACACACAATCCATGGACTGCGATGAACTTAAAATCAGCCCTTCCCGTCTTCTGCCTGTGAAGTCTATGAGATCGGTGGATTCTTCACGTACAGACCCATTGGTGCTTGTGTTTGTAGAGAGCCTCTATTCCCAGCTTGGCCAGGAGATAGTAGCTATATTGGAGTCAAGTCGTTTTAAATATCGGACCGAGATAGCCCCAGGCAAGGGTGATATGCCAACTCTCACCGATAAAGACAGGGGGCGATTTGCACTAATCGTTTATGAAAACATTCTGAAATATGTTAACTTGGATGCATGGAATCGAGAGTTGCTGGACAAGTACTGTGTGGAGTATGGCGTGGGGATCATTGGCTTTTTCAAGGTAAGGGCAAATGCCAAATTTCAGGGATTTGAAAACTTAGCATGTTCTTTTAAGTTTTTATACACTACTCTACTGTTTTTTTAGCTTGTGTAGCTAATTTGTCACTTAAACAGGTGCAATTATTCCCTTGACAACCAACTACTGTTTAGATGACAAGCACCAGTCTCCCAGTCACAGAATATTTAGCAGTTGAGGCATTTAATGAAGTGCACTATGGAAACGATTGTTCAGGGATGCCTTGAGAACTGCTGCAAAAGACGACATGCAGATAGATGTAGAAAATGTATTAAGACAAAAACATTAGAAATGAGTGCCTATACTGTTTAAAATTCAGCAATACTCTGTCGCACCGTGCTCTGCACATGCTCAGTTGCTCTCTCTTTTTAGGCACTGTACCAAATTTGTAGAGGCCTATCTGCTGTCAGCCTAAAGATTTACTGCTGTTCAGGGCGTCAGCAAAATGGCAGCCTCTAGCAAGAAGACACAGGAAAATGCTGGAGGCAGTTTACAGCACACACTCGTTTTGGTAGCATAATTATTAATGTGGAATGTATGTTTCTTGCTAAAGAACGTTATTTTTATCAAGTTGTTATGGGTAAAGTTCCACTTTAAGAAAAACAGCTTGGCAACCAACTCCTCGCCAGACTTTTGGGTGGATTTGCTCTTTTTGAAAGCATTAGTAGGACAGTGAACTCTTGTTAAAAGATATGTATAAACATGACCCACATTTACTCCCTTCCAAGAACACGTCGTAACAATTGTTCTTGTAGAGTGAAACAACTTTTATTACTATCTGTGACTTTGCCAGGCTTGCAAAATTCCTGCAAGGGCATATGCTGGCTGAAGGAATCAGCAGGGTGCTCCAGGTCAGTTCTTGGGCACATCCCAAAACTACACCCCTCAACGGCTCTTTCTTGACACAGTATCTGCCAGGCTCTTCGGGGATGAAAAAAATCAATGTATGCTTGTTAGGACATAGGGATTATTCTTATTACTGGTGCTTGTATAGCGCCATAAATTTTATGCAGTGCTTTACATATATATACAGTGGAACCTTGGTTCAGGAGTAAAGCGGTTAACGAGCATTTTGAAAGACGAGCATTTATAAAAAAAAAAATCCTTGCTCGGTTTGCGAGCGCTGTCTCGCAAAACGAGCAGGATTCAGTCCCTCTGTGCATGTAATACTGCAGGTGGCCAAAGGTGCGGGGGCGCTCGTGAGCCTCTGAGACACTCAGAAGCATTCGGAAATACTGAAAGTGTAAACAGTTCCCGAGCATTTTCGATTGTTTCCGAGCGTCTCCGAGGCTCACCACACCACCACACCTCTGGCCACATACGGTATTGCATACACCAGGTGCCCCCGGACCTCTGGCCACATACAGTACTGCATTGACAAGCAGTCACTGTGGAACAAATTATCTGAGGTCCCATGGTTTCCCACGGGGAAACATGCTTTGATATACGAGGGCTTTGGATTAGAAGCATTCTCCTGGAATGGATAATGCTCGTAATCCAAGGTTCCACTGTGTGTGTGTGTGTGTGTGTGTGTGTGTGTGTGTGTTTGTGTGTATATATATATGTATATGTGTGTGTGTGTATGTATGTATGTATGTATGTATGTATGTATGTGTATATATATATATATATATATATATATATATATATATATATATATATATATATATATATATATATATATATAT
>BLSH010149575.1:713372-725496 GCA_018402905.1 Glandirana rugosa | reverse complement strand
TTCTCTCAGGATCCAAAAAGAACTGGCATTGGATCTAGGGGAATAAAGGGTGAGGGTTAACGTCCTGCAAAGGATTATTGGTCACTGCAGGCTCCAACTTGGTGAAGGACCTGGTTTGGAAGGACTCGGGGGAAAATAGAACTTGCTTCAACAGGTAAGAGAAACGCAGCACCAGGCAGGGTGGTTTAGGGGGGTTGGGAGAGATGGATTTGGGGGGGGGGGGGGAGTAGATTTTGCCTTAAATTCCTCATTCTTTCCTCCTGGCTTGATCTTTGCTGGAGAAACACTTAAGAGGCTCAGAAATGTGTCACATGTGACATTCCTGTCTGCCTCCTAACAGCTGAGTGGTTGAATATCCATTTGCCAGGCCTGAGTATGGGTCATATAGGGGGGCTTGCTGAGCTCATTGCAGGTTCTGAATTTGGAGCTTACACCTGGGCCCCTTTCACACGATTGGCCCGCCTGTCCGTTTTTAAGGCGGATCCGAGCGGGACACCCATTCACTTCTATGGGCAGTCGGGCGTCAGTGGAGATGTGCCCGCTGACACCCGTCTGCCATCCGATCCGACAATATCTGCTCAATGTAGACGTATGGGCGATACGTTCGCCTTCCGTCCAGTGGAACGGATGGCATCTGCCCATAGAGAACAGCGGGGCTCTGACAGGTCCGTCCCTGCACAGTGAGCTAAGACGGACCTGTCATCCGCTGGCTCAGCAGAGCGATCTCCTGTTAAGCTGGCAGAGTATACTGAGCAGATTCGCCCCATGTGAAACGGGCCTTAGGCTGGCCATACATTATACAATTTTCAGTACAGTTTTCTTTAGATTTACCTTCAACTATGTAGTGCAGTGGTTCTCAACCAGGGTTCCGTGGAACCCTAGGGTTCCTCTAGAGGTTGCTAGGGGTTCCTTGAGCAATGGTCAATTTCTACCTCTCAGATAAATTCCCAATGATACCATTGACCTTTTTAGCTATTTGTAAGGGGGTAGTTCTTCCCAATGACCACAAGTGTAAGCAGCATTCTTCCCATTGACCATCACACTAATGTATCATGAGTTATAGATTTTTAATTTTTAGCAGGGGTTCCCCGAGACTGGAGAATTATTTCAAGGGTTCCTCGGTGTTGAAAAGGTTGAGAAAGGCTGATGTAGTGCAAGGGCCAGCCTAATTGGGATACAATTGAAAGTGTTTAGTTTTGACCTCATATTATATGGTTTTTGGTACATCTAAAGGAAAACTGAACATGTATGGCCAGCCTTAGATTGTAAGCTCTAATGAGCAGAGCCCTGTGATTCATCCTGCATTGAATTGTATTGTAATTGTACTGTCTGCCCCCACTGTTGACGCTATATAAATCCTGTATTATAATAATCACAGCTCCTCTACCTCCAATACCCATCTATTATGCAGTATGGTGGGAAAATTGACTCGCTGTGGCATGCTGGTTCTTTGTTCTTCTCTCTTTTACCTTTGTTATTTATTTGTGATTTTAGTTCAATGAGGCTTTTTTGGAGCGGGTGTAGTAGTGCTGCTTTTCTTAATGTTTTACTCTGCTTAAACATTGAATTAGGGTTTTATGATTGTGACACTTGTGCTGGCTTTCAGTTCCTGGTTCTTACTCCCTTTAGGCACAGTAGCACAGTCAGCTTTCCTGTTTTGCTTCCTGTTATAGCACCACATAGTTTTAATTGATATCATTTAATGATGAACATTTTTTTTTTTTTTTGGCCGTGGGGGGATACAGCACCAAACACATGCAAAGTTGTGTATCCCATAGTTTGCAGATTCTAGGTAAAGGCACTGCACTAGGCCCCTCAATCCTTCTCAGTTTTGGTCCCATGTATGCCAGTTGGGGATCAAGAGGTCAGCCTCTGCTTTGTCTCGCGGTCATCTGAACACAGGGGTTGCACAGTGATGCTGTCCATTGTAAAGCTTTATTCAGGAACACATGGTGAGCCCCACCAGCAGACCACCCCTCTCAAACACATTTCACCCTTACAGGCTAAATCGTAGAGATGGGGGTATTTATACAGTATCTCACAAAAGTGAGTACACCCCTCACATTTTTGTAAATATTTATTCTATCTTTTCATGTGACAACACTGAAGAAATGACACTTTGCTACAATGTAAAGTAGTGAGTGTACAGCTTGTATAACAGTGTCAATTTGCTGTCCCCTCAAAATAACTCAACACACAGCCATTAATGTCTAAACCACTGGCAACAAAAGTAAGTACACCCCTAAGTGAAAATGTCCAAATTGGGCCCAAAGTGTCAATATTTTGTGTGGCCACCATTATTTTCCAGCACTGCCTCAAACCTCTTGGGCATGGAGTTCACCAGAGCTTCCCAGGTTGCCACTGGAGTCCTCTTCCACTCCTCCATGAGGACATCACGGAGCTGGTGGATGTTGGAGACCTTGCTCTCCTCCACTTTCCGTTTTGAGGATGACCCACAGATGCTCAATAGGGTTTGTCTGGAGACATGCTTGGCCAGTCCATCACCTTTACACTCAGCTTCTTTAGCAGGGCAGTGGTCTTCTTGGAGGTGTGTTTGGAATCGTTATCATGCTGGAATACTGCCCTGCGGCCCCCCCGGAGGGGATCATGCTCATCTTCAGTATGTCACAGTACATGTTGGCATTCATTATTCCCTCAATGAACTGCAGCTCCCCAGTGCCGGCAGTACTCATGCAGCCCCAGACCATGAGACTCCCACCACCATGCTTGACTGTAGGCAAGACACACTTGTCTTTGTACTCCTCACCTGGTTGCCACCACACACGCTGATCACCATCACCACTCCATCTGAACCAAATACGTTTATCCTGGTCTCATCAGACTTAAGGACATGGTTCCAGTAATCCATATCCTGCTTGTCTTCAGAAAACCGGGCTTTCTTGTGCATCATGTTTAGGCTCCATGCAACTATAGCTGATAAACAATAGTTTTTGGGCATTTGGGCGTTTTTTTTTTTAACAGTCCATAAACGCCCCTCTTATCCTATGTGTCAATACACAATGGATGTTTAATGTTGTTTGTCAGCAGTGGTGTTTATGGGCTGTCATCTGAACGCCCTAAAGTCGCATTCAAGAGTCGTCCTTCTGACCAAAAAACACGTTGAAAAGCTTAAAAACGCTCAAAAGCGTGGCTTACCAGCGTTTTTGGTCATTTTTGATCCATTGAAAAAAAAAAAACGCTTCTAGACGCAAACGCGGCAAAACGCAGTGTATAAAACGTGGCTAAACGGCCGTTTTAAGCGTCAGTTTCTAGCTATCAAATATATCATTCGGGGGAGGTTGAAAAAGTGTCCAGTGTGCATGGAGCCTTAGAAGATGCTTCCTTCTGGGACAACAGCCATGCAGACCAAATTTGATGCACTGTGTGGCGTATGGTCTGAGCACTGACAGGCTGACTCCCCCCACCCCTTCAACCTCTGCAGCAATGCTGGCAGCACTCATACGCCTATTTCCCAAAGACAACCTCTGGATATGACGCTGAGCACATTCACTCAACTTCTTTGGTCGACCATGGCGAGGCCTGTTCTGAGTGGAACCTGTCCTGTTAAACCGCTGTATGGTCTTTGCTACCGCACTGCAGCTCTGTTTCAGGGTCTTGGCAATCTTCCTATAGCTATTAGGCCATCTTTATGTTGAGCAACAATTCTTTTTTCTGATCCTCAGAGCTCTTTGCCATGAGGTGCCATGTTGAACTTCCAGTATGAGAGAATGAGAGGGATAACACCAAATTTAACACATCTGCTCCCCATTCACACCTGAGACCTTGTAACACTAATGAGTCACATGACTCCAAGGAAGGAAAATGGCTAATTGGGCCCAATTTGGACATTTTAACTTAGGGGTGTACTCACTTTTGTTGCCAGAAGTTTAGACCTTAATGGCTGTGTTATTTTGAGGGGACAGCAAATTTACACGGTTATACAAGCTGTACACTCATTACTTTACATTGTAGAAAAGTGTCATTTCTTCAATGTTGTCACATGAAAAGATAGAATAAAATATTTACAAAAATGTGAGGGGTGTACTCACTTTTGTGAGATACTGTATATGCAACATAATCATGAAATGACTAAAATCCTCCATAGACAATCAAACTGTTAACTATACATACTGAAAAGAGTGTTACCACATAAATGAGTGAATTCATATATTAACAATCTCTTTGGTTCTGCAGTGATATGTAGACAGGTACTAGTAGGATAGTGAGTGCTTTGAACACATCCTCCATCCTGCCAGCAATGTTTAACAGTTTGATTGTCTAGGTAGGATTTTAATTATTTGGATCGTAATTATGTATAGCGTTTCTAAATTACCCTGACCACACCTATCTCTGTGATTAAGTCCATATGGGTGGGGTGGTCAGCAGACAGGGACTGTTCTTGCTGGCTGACTTGTGGCAGCATCATTGTTTGACCTGTGTTCAGATCCCGATGGTATAAATCCCATTATCCACAGGCTGCTGCTTCTTGTAAATTCACAGTGCTTTGCATTGTATAAATAGAGGAGGAGCTGATAATTTACAAGATCTCCATTGCCCAATCATAGGATGCAATACATTGCGTGAGAATAGTAATGCAAGCTCTCTAAATGGTGGAGAGGGCAGAAGGGGGTAGGCGAGTGGCACAACTCTTGACACTAGCAGTGGCTTGGCTGCTTTTAACGCTCACGCTTGAAGGGCAATATCTAAGGCTGGTGAAGGAGGCACTAAAGGAAATATTTTTGCAAGAAGCATCAGCCTGCGGGTAATGGGATACACGCCATTATATGTAACTAATGTGGTGCTGTCTCCCCAAAAAATACTAAACTTCAGCCTTAGAAGGAATCTGGCTTTGCCCATGCTGAGATGCTCCTCACTTCTGCTAGCGGTGATGGTGGTCATCAAAGTTCTAACTCTTCGCCTGTCATTCCAAAAAAATGTTAACAGGTGTTTCTTTAGCCTTTCTTTGATGTAGGAGCATTGTTTTTGTCAACATTAAACATACATTTTTGCATTTCTTTTTACTACAGGCCAATGAAAACAGTCTGCTTAGCGCCCAGCTGAAAGGCTTTCCCCTGTACCTTCACTCCAATCTAGGCCTCAAGGACTGCAGCATCAATCCCAAATCACCTCTCTTGTATATAACCAAGCCCAACCAGGTGGAAAAAGGTGAACTACCAGGAGAAGACTGGACAGTGTTCCAATCCAACCACACCACTTATGAACCAGTTCTACTGGCCAAGACCAAGTCGGCAGAGACTATACCTCATCTCAGTGTAGACGCGGCCCTCCACACAACAGTGGTTCAGGACCTGGGACTGCATGATGGAATCCAAAGGGTGCTTTTTGGTAACAACTTGAACTTCTGGCTTCATAAGCTGGTGTTTGTGGATGCAGTGTCATTCTTGACTGGAAAAAGGTTGTCTCTTCCCCTCAACCGCTACGTACTGGTTGATATTGACGATATATTTGTTGGGAAGGAGGGAACTCGCATGAAAGTAGAAGATGTAAAGGTAGGCATGGATAATATGGTGGTCATGTAAGCTTTCATCTTTTATGACTATATTATTGGATTACATTTATGTGTGACTGTAACCATTTTATTTCAGGCACTGTATGATACCCAGAATGAGTTAAGAGCGCACATCCCCAATTTCACCTTCAATCTTGGCTTTTCTGGAAAGTTCTTCCACACAGGTGGGTGAGAGAAGTATACAATGCATAAATAAGTTGGTCCTTTTAATAATGATGCTTACGTTTGCCGTAGATATTTCTGCAGAAAATATAGTATTAGCTTTTTCTTTTTAATATTGCACATAAGAATAAATCATATTTATCACTTGCCCCAAGAAGGTGGAACTCTATGTAAGTCTCAAATAGCAGCTAGAGTGGGTATAAATTGACCTGAATGAGATACCGCCTCAATCTCTTATTTTATTTCTGGTTTTCTCTCATTTTTAGTTTTGTATAGAGTGGGCGAGGGTTTGTTTAGTGTTAATTGATGCCTATGTCCTTTCATCCCAATCTGCGGACTGTTGTCACGTAGACAGGAAGTGGGGAAATCTCAGTGAGGCTGCAAACAGCAAAAATACGTCCAAAGTTCTCACTTTCTACTAAGAAAAATACCACCAATGCTCTTTCTCTGTTTTAGAGAGATTTGCCCTCGTCCTGCCTTCTTAGGTATGAGCCCATATATGGTTTCCAACAGTGTATTTTTTAGGCGGCTCAAGAAACACAACAGCCTGTACATTCATATAACAAAAAAAAAAATGTGTTTTTTGTTTTTACACTACAGCTACAACATTGTGTTACCCAGAGAGGGAGGTTTGGCCTTTAAAGAACAATTTTATATGGCACAGTTTTCTAAAATTACAAGGGCACCAAAATGACCTCATTGTAATGTTGTCTTTTAAGTTTTTGAAACTTTAAGGACATGTAAGTTTAAGGGATCCATTGTGTAGTCTTGGAAACCTATCTGAGCCTGATTGGTGCTTTCTCTTGTAACCTTCTCTTCTGATCGCTTACCAGAGAGCATCTTTCACTTGATAGGGCACCCCACAACCTGCCATACTTTTCTTGTGCTCCCCCACGGCTCTTTTCTGTCTCCAAACCTGGTGTAAGTTTTGTTAATCCATGTCAGAGCTTACACAGGTTTAGTGACCTGTTACCCTCCCTCACATGTCTCTGTCCAAGCCTGGAGAGCCAAGCACTGAGTATTAGTCGAGAGAGAGACATGCACCCCCATACGCGGATTTACTGGGTATTTCCCAGCACTCCCGCAAACAGCGTTATACTACAAAGTGGCGTACTGGGGGTGCCCTAACAAGGAAACGCTTCTTTTTTCCTGAAAGGCAATGTGAAAGATTAATTTTAAGCTCTAAAAGTCACTCCAGTTAGCACTTTGATTAACCATGCTAACTCTCATACCTGTATAGGACCAGAGCAGTTTTGCCATTTGCTCTATAGGTCTGCTTATTTGGCGATAATTTTGGCAATACTTAAGATAACCAAGTAATGCATATATCGCTATTTTGGTAATGTTGTTTTGCAACATTTATTTTATCTTCCGAGGTCAAAACAAAAATTGTAAAAAGTTGTGGGTTTTTTCATTTTCATCAATGATAGTTTTAGTGTAAATAAAAACTATACATATTATTCTATAATTTGTCCCAAAAAGCCTTTTTGTTTTTCTTGTTCAACTTTGAGCATTTTCTATTTATGTGCCTCTGAAATAAAAGTAATACAACAACTTATGAAAATAATAATTAAAAAAATGTGTGTGTGTGTGTGTGTGTGTGTGTGTGTGTGTGTGGAAAAATAATAGCTGACAGGAAGGAGTTCATTAGGGGTGATAGGTTAACTAGGGGCTAATAAGGGATAAAACAGGAATATGTTTAATTAAAAAGAAACTTGTACGTGACATTTTCAAATCAATTTACTTTAAAAGTGGCCATAGATGGATTTGTTCATTCCATCAAGAGCCGCCTTAATTTTCGGTCCGTGTGTGGCCACTGCTGCTCAACAGAAGTTGATCTATCAACTTGTGTTGAAAATAACTGTTGGGGGAGGGAAAAAAGGCACTCGATCAGTGACTGCAGAGCAGATCTGTATATTCTGAAAGGTGGAGTCGCCGCGCTGTCAGAATTTAATAGCGCAGCTGGGAGGATTTCCCCATCCACATAGTCGAGGTGGTTTAGTTTTGTCTGTTTTTAGCCTGTTAGCTGAACGAAAAAATAATAAGGCCAACTTAAGACACCTGCGAGTGCCACCTGAACACAGAATCTACTGCATTTTGACAGACGGTAATTGTCATTAATAGTAGCGGGGGGGGGGGGGCGCATCAGGGTAACAGGGGGACTCCCTCCTGCCAGTATACACTGATCAGCGCTTGAAGCCATTGGCATGGCCGTTTAACAGAGAGCCAAACGTTAGACTGGCATTTTGGTACGTGTACCCAGCTCAAGACAACCGTTCAGACCACAAACCTCCTGTGTGTTGCCAACTCATAACAAAAAATGATGGCCTGAGCTGGCAAATTAGCAGGTATTTTTCTGTACTTACAGGGCATTGAAAGGGATAAATTATGGGGGAATGTGCATGCATTGCAGAGATGTACTGCATATGTTTTTTGTTTTCTTTTTTTTTTTTTCCCTGACATACACTTTAATTTATTGGTCTGTCATGTCAATAAGCTCTGGAAAAATGAGGAAGATGTTCTTTGATCAGTTCTGCTTTGCGTCATGGGTAGTTTATGGTCACACATTTCATTCTATGTATTCCTTGGATTGCTGCCACAGGTACTGATGCAGAAGATGAAGGAGATGACCTCTTGCTGTCTTATGTCAAACAGTTCTGGTGGTTCCCTCATATGTGGAGTCACATGCAGCCCCACCTCTTCCACAACCAATCAGTACTGGCTGAGCAGATGTCCTTGAACAGGAAATTTGCTGTGGTGAGTCTCCGTTTTTATTTCAGGTGATCTTGATTCCTAGGCAAGCCATCGTTTATGCAAATAAAATATACTTAGTGTTGTGCTTAAAGTGATGATTCATATATTTCTGAACAAACGGTGTAAATAAATAAATAAATTACTACATATAGGAATGTGTAAATGGGATGTGCAATACTATCATGGCTCTGCACACACTCACATAGGTATAAATAAATAGTGCAAATTATGTGCACTCAAAAGAAAAAAGTCTTTAACGCACAGTCCCAATTAAAGAAGGTTTTCTCCATATGTATCTGTTTGACCTGAGATGGATTTCTGAGAGCCTCTGCGGATCATCCACGTGGTACAATCTGAACTGGACAAAGGTGAAAGCCGGGTACCATCTTGGCTGGGGTCATCCCACACAAGCTCGATTGATTTGCTGGTCGTATGACCATGTGAATCCGACTGCTCTGGTAAGCACCCATCTTGTCACTTTTGGTTAGTCACGGCACAGTGGAGTCACTGATCTTGGATTCGTGTCACCCATTGCACCTACCGACACGTTTTGGAACTTTCTTCAATTATCTTTAATTGGGACTGTGCGTTAAAGACTTTTTTTTCTTTTTAGTGCACATCATTTGCACTATTTATTTATACCTATGTGAGTGTGTGCAGAGCCATGATTGTATTGCACACCCCATTTCCACGTTCTTATATGTAGAAATGTACTTACACTGTTTGTTTAGAAATATATGAATCATGAAGCGCAACACTAAGTATATTTTATTTGTTATTTGCACTATTTGGTCTAGCGAGGTGTTTGCAGCTATTGTGCTTGTCCCTTTGCACATTTTTTTCTTTTTTTTTTTCTACATAGATTATGCAGATTTCTTTTCTGCAACCATGGGTTGCAAGAAAGAAAATCACTTGATTCTTGATACACTTGATAGTCAGTGTTGATGGGGGAATCCCTCCTGTGCAACTATTGTATTTGCCGCATGCTAAAAATCCGACATACCGTTTGTTCCCAAGTCCTGGGTACAATCAGCCTGCCCATAGATGGAGAGAATCTCGTCCAGTTGCTGCTGAGCCAGCTGAGATTCGATCCATCTATGGCTTGCTTTAAGGCGGAGTTCACATGGTGTTGAATGCAGATGCATATCTAGCACTTGCATGAATTTATCCAACTTTCATACACTCCTATTAGAAAAGAAGGGATGCTGGTGGAAGCATTAAAAGGTAAAGTGAGCTAGACCTGGACAGAAACTGGTAACAACAGTGCTAAAAGTACAGGTCCCTGCAGTGTTAGTCTTCAGATTGATCTCTGACCCGTTGAAGCCGCCTTGGATACTAGGGTCCTGGCTGGTCCTCATGTTTGCCCAAGTTGATATTAAGCCCACCTCTGTGGGATCTAAGCCCTGCGCCCTGTCATTCATCTCTCAAATCCCTAAATCTCCGTATAAACGTGCATAATGTAGGGAGACATCTGCCGGTTCAAAAAAAATGGGCAACATTCTGCCCGTGTATATGTTGGTCTGTCCGACAGAAGCCAGCCGTTTGGCCAGCTTCTGTCAGATGTGCATGCTGGAAAACCAGCAGCCGTCTGACTCCTGATCAGTGCTCTCAGCCAATGGCAGAGAACTTTGATCGGAGTGTTCTGGCGGGGTGGGGGAGCTGTCCCCCAATCAGAATACAACAGGTCAGCAGGGGAGATCGCTGAACTAACTAACCTTGCATGGTTAGGACAGTGGCTTCGACCCGCTGGGTTCTACGAAAAAAAAAAAAACTGTAGTGTGTACTGGGCTTAACCCTTTGCTACTCAGTAATCTCAATTTTGCAAACGTTGATGCACTGTGTACAGCCTGAGCCTGTGGTCCAATGGGCTCCATAGGGACACAGGAATCAATCTGAAGACTTTACTAGGTGCCTGTGCTTCAGCACTGTTCTATCAGAAACCTTTGCGATCCAGTCAGTTTTACCTAAATGTGATTGCAGTGCTGGTAGGTCAGCCTCTTCATGGCAAAAGCAAAGTGCATGATTAATTGAGAACTGATGTGAACTATTCAGGGCAAAGTGACAGATTCTCTTACTAGCCATTCCCCACCTTCCCTATGATCCCTTACTGCTCCATTCATTCATTTGAACCATTCGACATAATCTTCTACCTCTGGGAATAGGGAGCAGCATCCCTTTACTCCCAGGATGCAGTGCTCATGCCTGAGTGGCCAATTGCCAGGCTTCAACACTGTCATGTGGGGGGGGGGGGAGTAGATAATTAACCCTATGTAAACTCAAACACAAACCAGCACAGAGTTTAGATAGGCATGAGACCCACAGCTCCAACAGACATACAGAGTAGAGGTGGAGTGCAGCAAAAGGGTGTATCCGTGGGTAGGATGGTAGTCTAGCAAGAGAACCTGTCTCTCTGCCCTGATTGATCATTCTTTTTATTGTTCTACTTTGCAAATCATCTTCTGTCCTAAATATATGTATTGGATTGCGTTGGCCACATATCCCTTTGTTTACAAGGCCTGTTGTGTTTTTGTTTTTAGCAGTCTGGTCACAAATTTATGAAACGGTAGCCAAAAACATTAATGCCCAATTGCTCTAAAATCTCCTTTTAGTTTTTCTTCCTTCCATGTAGTAACACAGGGGGGTTTCCCTTACCACCAGCCCCCCATTAACAACAGCTGCTGTTTGTATGAATTTTGACCTGAACCATGTCGGATGCAGGGCTCCCATACAAAGAAAATATGTTAGCCTCCTGTTGACGCCTGTCATTTTTACTGCTGCTCCACATATATGCGTTCTCTCGAACCATGATGCCACCTGGCCACAGTCTGCCTCTATGAGGAACTCACTGGCATCCTACAGTATGCTGTGCCTGCCGGCTACTGCAACCCATAAATGTCTATTTCTTCCTTTTTCCATTTTGATCTCCCAACTCCTAGCCGTGCCTTCTTTGATATTGCCAACAACATTGGCATCATATTATATGTTGTTCCCAATAAATTCTGTTCAATACACCAGTGTTTGAAATAAAATCACAAGTTTGTTTAAATAAAGATAAAAAATGAAATGGGGTTTTCTTGGGTCACCTTTTTGAGAAAAAAATAATAAATGCATATTTTTTGCAGGTAAAAAAAAAATGTACATTTATTTATTTTATTTTATTTTATTTTTCTAGTAACCTGTAAAGCATTACACCTGCGATCAGCACATTGCAGGTGTAATCTCAGGCTCCTGCAGACTGTGTAGCTGTCTGCTCATACCTCGTGCAGGAAGGCAGTCACTGAATGACAAGAAGAATTGATGAACTACTAGAGTGCTCACTAGCACCCTGGTAGTTCATTGAGAACTACAAGCTGACAGCCAGAAAGGCTCTCATGACGCAAGTGTGTGGTTGTGGGGAGAAGATCCCCAGCCTGCTGTCACAATTAGAAGGGGGATTGGGAAGAGACTACATGTTCCACCCTAAAAACCGGTGAACTTATCCTTTTAAGTGGTCATGATGAGGGCACAGTAACACCTTCATGAATAGGACTAGGTTAGAATCTACAGCTAAGCTTGTCCCATCCCCCCTCCAATTCCCCCCTACCCTGTTCGAATCGACATCTAAGATTGGATCAGGATAAGTACTTCCACAATGACACGGGAGTAGTACTGGTGAATTTTCCTATTCAAGTGGCCAAA
>BLSH010149575.1:694102-713362 GCA_018402905.1 Glandirana rugosa | reverse complement strand
TGAAATGGGGTTTTCTTGGGTCACCTTTTTGAGAAAAAAATAATAAATGCATATTTTTTGCAGGTAAAAAAAAAATGTACATTTATTTATTTTATTTTATTTTATTTTTCTAGTAACCTGTAAAGCATTACACCTGCGATCAGCACATTGCAGGTGTAATCTCAGGCTCCTGCAGACTGTGTAGCTGTCTGCTCATACCTCGTGCAGGAAGGCAGTCACTGAATGACAAGAAGAATTGATGAACTACTAGAGTGCTCACTAGCACCCTGGTAGTTCATTGAGAACTACAAGCTGACAGCCAGAAAGGCTCTCATGACGCAAGTGTGTGGTTGTGGGGAGAAGATCCCCAGCCTGCTGTCACAATTAGAAGGGGGATTGGGAAGAGACTACATGTTCCACCCTAAAAACCGGTGAACTTATCCTTTTAAGTGGTCATGATGAGGGCACAGTAACACCTCCATGAATAGGACTAGCTTAGAATCTACAGCTAAGCTTGTCTCTCCCCCCCCCCCCCCATCCCCCTCCAATGTGGTTTGCCCTGTACTATCATCACCCCCTTGATTTGTTGGCTTATGTAGCATATGCATTACCTGTGGTCATAGGATCATGCATATCATAGGATCTGTACACAAGACAGATATATATATATATATATATATATATATATATATACATACATACATACATACATACATACATACATACTTACATACACTGCTCAAAAGAATTAAAGGAACACTTTTTAATCAGAGTATAGCATCAACTCAAAGTAGTGGGATATTGATCTGGTCAGTTAAGTAGCAGAGGGGGTTGTTAATCAGTTTCAGCTACCTTGGTGTTAATGAAATTAACAGGTATGCCAGGAGACAGTCAGTTACTCTAGGAAAGCTGGACCTGGCCGTAGAACAGTGGTTCTCAACTCCGGTCCTCAAGACCCACCAACAGGCCAGATTTTAAGTATTACCTTGGGGAGATGCAGACTAGAATACTGCAATCACTGAGCAGCAAATGATATCACCTGTGATGTATTTCAGTTATCCTGCAAACCTGGCCTGTTAGTGGGTCCCGAGGACCGGAGTTGAGAACCACTGCCGTAGAAGGTCCTTAACTCATCTGCACGTCCAGTATCTGCTCCTTTGTGCAAGGAGGAATAGGATGAGCACTGTCAGAGCCCTACAAAATGACCCCCAGCAGACTACTGGTGTAAATGTCTCCGACCAAACAATCAGAAACAGACTTCATGAGGGTGGCCTGAGGGCCTGACGTCCTCTAGTGGGCCCTGTGCTCACTCTCCGGCACCGTGGAGCGCGATTGGCATTTGCCATTGAATACCAGAATTGGCAGGTCCGCCACAGGTGCCCTGTGCTTTTCACAGATGAGAGCAGGTTCACCCTGAGCACGTGGCAGACATGAAAGGGTCTGGAGAAGCCATGGAGAATTTTATGCTGCCTGTAACATCGTTCAGCATGACCAGTTTGGTGGTGTGTCAGTGATGGTCTGGGGAGGCATATCCACACACAAACCTCTACAGGCTAGAAGATTGCACTCTTGACTGCCATTAGGTATTGGGATGAAATCCTTGCACCCATTGTCAGACCCTACACTGGTGCAGTGGGTCCTGGTTTCCTCCTGGTGCACGACAATGCCCGGCCTGGGGGCGAGAGTATGCAGCCAGTTCCTGGAGGATGAAAGAATTGATACTATGGCATGGCCCCCGCGCTCGCCTGACCTGAATCCAATCGAACACCTCTGGGACATTATGTTTCCGGCTATTTTACGCTGCCAGGTTGCACCTCCGTCTGTTCAGGAGCTTAGTGGTGCCCTGGTCCAGATCTGGGAGGATATACCCCAGGACATCATCTGTCGTCTCATTAGGAGCATGCGCGACATTGTCTAGCATGCATACAAGCATGTTGGGGCCATACAAACTACAAAGTGTCATTTTGAGTTGCTGCAATGACATTTCAGCAAAATGGACTAGCCTGCTGCATCATTTTTTCACTTTTTTTTTCGGGGTGTCTGAATTCAGCCCTCCTATAGATTGATAATTTTCATTTCCATCAAACAATGTATCATCCTTTCATTCCTAACACATTACCCAGTCCATATCAGTCTAGATATCCAGCATGATATTTTTACCCATTGAGATCTGATGTGTTTTCAAAGTGTTCCTTTAATTTTGAGCAGTGTGTGTAATAAATATATATACACACACACACACTGTATATAATGCAGCTGTGTTAAAAAGCCTGGAAATATAACTGAAAAAGACAGCAGGGGGGTAAGTATAATGTGTTAAGTATGCTTCTATCTGTGCTGTCCTTTCCAAGAGCCATCTCTCTGAAAACTGTGACAGGGGTACAGCGTTATTGTTAGGGCAATGCTTCCAGGGTGTGCACTTTTTAATTGCTGCGAATGTTGGCCCCTCAGATTTCTGGATCTTGTCTAGGGCAATGTAAAGGTAAGGGTAATTAACCCATTTCACTTGCCTCCTGCTGTCCTTTCCAATTATGTATCTTGATGATCTCATTTAATCTCCTGTAATACCATGCAAAGACATAATGAGTACTAAGAAAGAGAGAGCCAGCACTTCTAACCAATTATGCTATGCACATATGCAGTCAGTGAACTTAAAGTGATTGTAAACGATCACCGTGTAAAACAACCCATTCAGTTTAAAATAGAAACGAAAAACAAAAATGTGTGTATAGATATAAAAAAACATAAATGGCTTTCTTCCCTTTTTTTTTTTTTTTTTTTTTTTTTTTTAGAAGTGATCACATTCCCTCTGTTCTCGGATGCATAAGAGCTGGGGGAGGAGAAGATGCAGTACACTGAGCTTCCCACTGAAAGACTGTGCAGGGGATGTGTCAGGACAAGTCTGATCATTGGAGGAGAGCGCACAGCTCCCAGTAATAACTAGAGAACTGACCACATTGTACTCTTCTGCTTAGTGTGGTCAGTTTTAAATAGGAAAGCAGAGGGACTGGCAGGAACACCAGGTATTTCACACAGAGGAAGCAATGCAAAGAGAACAGGAGACTTTTTCGTACAAGTACATGGTATAGCAGGCACATATCAGGAATAGGAAATGTTGGGTTTACATGTTCTTTAACCGGAGAAGAGAGAGCAGAGTTGGTAGAATGATGCCTCTACTACTCTTTCACTGTGCAGTCAACAGGCAGAGGTTGTGTTCTTGACCATGTTGTGCTGCTGTAGAAATTGAGGATCAATCAGGGTTACCTGGATTGCAAAACTGGCCATTGTTTTTTGGCAGATGAATCTTTTTTCATGCATTTATGTTCATATATGTATTATGCTGGTCTAATGGAAAGTGGCTTTAACCACTTGCTTACTGGGCACTTAAACCCCCCTCCTGCCCAGACCAATTTTCGGCTTTCAGCGCTGTCGCATTCTGAATGACAATTGCACGTGCGACGTTGTACCCAAACAATTTTTATCATTTTTTTTCCCCCACAAATAGAGCTTTCTTTTGGTGGTATTTGATCCCCTCTGCGTTTTTTATTTGCGCTATAAACAAACGATTTTGAAAAAAGAACAATATTTTTTACTTTTTGCTATAATAAATATCCAAAAATAAAAAATAAAAACGCATTCATCAGGTTTGGCCGATATATATTCTTCTACATATTTTTGGTAAAAAGAAAAAAAAATCGAAATCGGTGTATATTGATTGGTTTGCGCAAAAGTTATCGCGTCTACAAACTATGGGAATTGATTTATGGCGTTATTATTACTATTTGTTTTTTTACTAGTAATGGCGGCGATCTGCGATTTTTATCAGGACTGCGATATTGCAGCGGACATGTCGGACATTTTTGACACTTTTTTGGGACCAATGACATTTATACAGCAATCACAAATGTAAATGTCCACTGATAACTGTATAAATGTCATTGGCAGTGAAGGGGTTAATACTAAGGGGGCAGTGAAGGGGTTAACCTGCAGGGGGCAGGGAAGGGTTTAACTGTGTTCCCTCACTGTGTTCTAACTGTGAGGGGGCTTAGCTGGCAGGGACATAACAGGTCTAACTGATCCCAGTGACAGGGAACAGTAGATCTGTTATGTCCCCTCTCACAGAACAGGGAACCTCTGTGTTTACATCGGTGGTTCCCTGTTCTGCTGCTCTAACAGGCGATCGTGGGTCACGAGCGGACATCGCGTCCGCCCGACCTGCGGGCACACCCACACACCACCGCCTGGGAGTGCGCGCCGGGAGCGTGCAAAGGGGCGGACGTCCCCCCGGCAACTGAGATCCGCGCTGTAGCCATCTTTGGGCTATAGTGCGAATCTCTACTGGTTAAACCATTGTGCCAGCAATGGAAGAATATTTTATTCTTCCATTCCAGGCAGCACAGTGGCTAAGTGATTTAGCGTTTCTGCCTAGCCGCCCAAGGTCATTGATTAGAATCCCATTCATGGCACTAATTGCATGGAATTTGCATGTTCTCCCTGTGTCTGCATGGGTTTCCACCAGGTACTCCGGTTTCTTCCCACACTCCAAAGACATGCTGGTTTGGTTGATTGGCTTCTGTCTAAATTGGCCCTAGTATATGTGTGTATGAATGTGAGTTGGGGACCTTAGATTGTAAGCTCCTTGAGGGCAGGGACAGATGCGAATGAACAATGTATGTGTGTAAAGTGAGGGGGTCAATTGACGGCGATATACAAGTACCTGTAATAAAAAAATAAAGTTCAAATGTCTTGGTTTTCTTTTAGGAGCACGGTATCCCCACTGATATGGGCTATGCTGTGGCGCCTCATCACTCTGGTGTCTATCCCATTCATGTACAGCTGTATGAGGCTTGGAAACAGATCTGGGGAATCAAGGTGACCAGCACAGAGGAGTACCCTCATCTGAAGCCTGCACGATTTAGGAGGGGCTTCATCCACAATGGAATCATGGTTAGTCCTGAATTGGTTGCATAACTCTTATGTGTGTTTTATGCAGGCAGAAGATGAGCTTCATGTTTTGTATAGTTTTTGTGGAAATTACAATTGGGCTTTAAGATAAATGCTGCAACAGGAGCATAAAACATATGCTTAATGAAATTACTCTATACTTGCACCTCTAAAGGCTATGTGCCCTTTTAAACAAATGCCATAGGTTTCTGTGGGGCCACCTCCTGAGCATCTCTTGCGTCTGGAGAATGCCCCATAGACCTCTACTTAACCTTTTTAGAAAGCAGAGCCTGTGTATGTGATAAGCAAATATCGCTGCCTCTATGTGTGTATGTGTTTGCAAAAGAACAGAAACAAGGTTAGTTTGGCAGATTAACGCATACTAATGTGTTTTGTTACATCATGTTTATTCATCAGGCCCACTGCACACTTGCGATTCTGTCATTGGCAACAACATACCAGTGACAGGATTGCCAAAAAAAGCAAAAATACTCACCTGCTTCTATGTTGTCACTTCCTCACTATCTGGATTAGCAAAGTGTTGGTCCCTTGCTGATGGAAACACTGCAGGATGTAACGTAATAATGCATCACTCATCAGAGCAGCGAGAGAATGTGAAAATTAAAACAGGTGAGTAGTTCTCTGCCCCGGAAAGCAATTATGTTGCTGACATAGTTAGGTTGAAATAAAACACGTCCAAGTTCAACCAAAAAAAAAAAAAACTGAAAAATTATATATAACCATACAATCCCATATACAATCCTTCACCCACAGGTGATCCAGAGGAAGGCAAAAAACCCCAGCAAAGCATGATCCAATTTGCTATAGTGGGGGAAAAAATCCTTCCTGATCCCCCAAGAGGCAATCGGATTCACCCTGGATCAACTTTACCTTAAAATGTTAGTACCCAGTTATATTATTTACATTAAGGAAAGAATCCAGGCCTTTTTTAAAGCAATCTACCGTGCTGGCCAGAACCACCTCTGGAGGGAGTCTATTCCACATTTTCACAGCTCTAACTGTGAAGAAACCTTTCCGTATTTGTAGATTAAATCTTTTTTCTTCTAGACGTAAAGAGTGCCCGCTTGTCCTTTGTGATGACCTTAAAGTAAATAACTCAACACCAAGTTCACTATATGGGCCACTTATGTATTTATACATGTGATCATATTCCCCCTTAATCTCCTCTTCTCAAGAGAGAATAAATTCAGTTCCTCTAATCTGTCCTCATAGCTGAGCTCCTCCATGCCTCTTATTAGTTTGGTTGGCCTTCTTTGCACTTTCTCCAGTTCCCCAATATCCTTTTTGAGAACTGGTGCCCAAAACTGAACTGCATATTCCAGATGAGGTCTTACTAATGATTTGTACAGGGGCAAAATAATGTCTCTATCTCTGGAGTCCATACCTCTCTTAATACAAGAAAGAATTTTGCTTGCTTTGGAAACCGCAGCTTGGCATTGCATGCCATTATTAAGCTTATGATCTACCAAAACCCCCGGATCCTTCTCCACTATGTATTCTCCCAGTTGTACTCCCAGTATGTACGATGCATGCATATTCTTAGCCCCCAAATGCATAACTGTGACGTGAATCACCGATGTGACAATGAACCTTACACATGTAAATCTAAAATATTATTAAAACCGGACAGCTTCAACTTCAATAGGTCTTGAAGTTTACCTATTTAGGGATGCAGATTACGGCTCGAGTGCCTCACTATAGAACTCTCAACCCCATGCTGTTATCTTTTTTAAAACATAAGATGGAAGCATGGAGGAATGTGTCCCTTTCCTTACTAAGGAGAATAAATCTAATTAAGATAAAAATCCTTCCAGTCTTTTTGTATTTCCTCCATAAAGTGCCGGTATGGGTTCCACGTGCCTTTTTCAAGAAAATTCATGGACTCTTTAGCTCTTTTATTTGGGGATCTTCCTCCCCTAGGATTGGACTCCCAAGCTTTACAGGAGCTTTGGGGGCAGGGGGGCCTTGCCCTCCCAAACCTCTAAGTATTTTATGGCAGGGCAGATGGTCCTTGCTAGACCTTGGCTGTTGGGAGACCACGGGGATTGGGCCACAGTCCTGCTATCCTGGGGTCATACGAGAGTTTAACATTTTTGCTGTATCGAGGGTCCAGAGCTAATTTTCCTATTGCTGGCTCTATGACAGCTACACTTAGGCCTGGGACCATATTCTTCTCCGTCATGGCTCCCGTCAGGATGAGGTTTTCCCTGGCCTTCCCCACTTGGGCTGAACTATCGTCTACCCCACTTCACTACTTTCCCAGATCCTGCCCTGTGGGCGTGTAAAGGAATAAAAACCCTGGGATATATTATCCATGGCAGGGCATTTTTTAGCTTTGATGAATTACAAATGCAGTTTGCCCTTCCCAATACTTATTTTTTCATATATCTGTGTCATGCCTTCACATCTCAATTTGGTGCCTATGGAGCCGAGACTCATTCCTTCAGGATTGAAAACTTGCTTCTTGACGATTCCCTGAAAAAGCCATTATCTGCATTTTACAAAGAACTGTTTCCCACTTCCCCTCCCTCAGTTGTTAAATGTCAAGCTTAATGGATTGATGTCTTAGATCTGCTGGGGGAAGGACTGGGAGGATACTGCATGTGGGAATATCCCTTTGCTCATTTGCTGACGGCCAGGGCAGACTTATCCATTTCAAATGTTTGCACAAAATCTATCTCACACTGGCTAAATTATCCACCATTTACCCTTCAGTTTCAGCTGAGTGCTGGCACTGCTTGCACTTCCTGGCCCAGTTTACATCATCTGGCATGGTTTGGTGGTTCAAGGGTTCTGGTTGGGAGTGTCCAGTTGTATTAATGATGTCTTGGCAGCGTCGCTGCTGCTGACGACCTTGGTGTGTCTGTTGGGTTTGGTGGAGGGAGTAGTAAATGGCAAATGCTAAGAATTCATAATAGTGAATTTCATAATAGCACTTCAAAGTGCCTTAGTGCTAACCAAAAAGTGCATGTAAAGCAATATAAGAAACAATGTTATGAAATAAACAAAAAGAACACACAAGTGCTTCTCATAAAGTGCATACGAATCCAGTAGATTAATAATATTGATAGACGTGCAAACAGTGCTAACAAGTAAAGCGCTGATGGCATCAAACAATGAAATAAGCTGAAAGTCTACGAGTGTGAGCAAAGTCTATGGGAAAACATATGTGAAGGAATCCTTTCTTGTGAGGAATATAACAATCCACAGGTGGATGGTCAGAATAAAGAATGGCGTGCTCCCTTCTCCGGGTAGAGTGGACCCTCACCTCTAGAGAAGACCCCACCGGGTCTAGTCTCACATAGGTGCTGTATCTATAACATGCAGAACCGAGACCACACTGTGTCCTCCAATGGATTAATTGGAGGCTCACCTCAAACAATGACCCCAATGGGTCTAATAGCGCATGACTGACGCGGGTATATGTCCGGGTAGTACCCCGTTGTGGCTTGTAGTTGGAATCCCCTTATTAGTTTCTCCGATAGTAGATCACCATGTAAACAAAAAAATATCTCGAATAGTGCAATACGTATTTACCAAAGGTGAGAGAAAATGAATGCCATTGCCCCACTTATAATGCACTCACATTTATTAATAAAAAAAACAGCATAAAATCCAATAACATCCATGATAAAATGCATATAAATCTCACGTGTCAGATGCAAGTACCACCGCCAGGCTGGACCTCTACATGTTTCCCCCCCCCATGTGGCTTCATCTGGAGGAATTTAAAAAACGCACTACACGTGTTTTCCATTGAAATCTGTTGAACCACAAGCGTACTGCGTTGCGTTTAAAAAAAAGTACCTGACCCATTCTAAAAATGCAGCTGCTGAAAAACGTATTGATGTGAACGTGTCCCATAGGAAACCATGTTAAATGGACTGTAATACGTTTCTGCAAAACACAAATGCGCTAGAAAGAGCATCAATGTGAACCAGGTCTTTTCCTTCCTCTTGTAGTAATGAATTTAATATATATTTTTTTTCTTTTGTGAAATAAATGTAAATCTTGTATCAGAACTTTCAGTTAAGGATGGGATTTTAGGTATACAGGGGTGTATCAGGGTCATACATCATCTTGAGGTGTGATTTTTCAGGTAGAATCAGCCAATAAATGAGATCACCCTGTTTTATCCAAATTTGGTTCTGGCTAAAAACCCTCTTATGTGTCTCCTGATTTAAATAGAACACAAGTTCCGTAGGCTCTCTAATGAGCACAGAACACAGATATGAGTCCTAACACGATTGAAAATGAAATTCTAATTCCTTACTTTTCGAAATGTACAATCTCTCCTACAGGTCCTACCTCGGCAGACCTGCGGCCTCTTCACACACACTATATTCTATAATGAATATCCTGGAGGGCCTGTGGAACTGGACAAGATTATTAACGGTGGAGAACTTTTCCTTACAGTATTGCTAAATCCTGTGAGTACAAAAAAAAAACAACGGTGTCTCGATGGACAATGCATTTGTGGTGTAACCGCTTGTGACTTTATTTACTGTGTTCTTCGTAAACCTTGAAGAGTTATCCAAAATGTAATCCGGTACTGCTGAGCAGCCAACCTGATCTTTTAAAAGCAAAGTGTCAGCATTTATTATATTTGTATACTAAATGTTGGCAACAAAAATTCCAAATCATCTCCTGTGCACCTGGGCCGACCTCGGGTCCTGGATATGCATTATGCATTATAATGGAGCCCTCAACTTTTCCAGTTTAGAATTCCACTACTCCCACTGGATGCAAGCCAGTGAAAGATCTGCTGTTGGCAGCTAAAGAGCTCTCAGTGGATAGTCGGATGGTGGGGGGAATGATGTCTCCAATGCGTATACATGAAGTGTATCCAAACCTGAGAATAAATATGTGATATATTGCAGACTACCAGTACTTGGGTTGGGTGGCTGCATTCATTTTTTTCAGGCTTTTTTCTTTATTTTCACCTGGTCATCCTACCAGCAACACTGTCCTAAGATGGCAAAGCTCACTCACCAGTATCTATGAAGGAGTAGCATTTTCACCCTAGGATAGCACTACAGGGGTACCACCTTCTCTTCTTGATAGCATAGAATTGAAGGTGTTCTGTTTTCACAGACGTGCACTGGACAGGGATGGTAAAACTGCAGAATGCACAGAACTCCAGCAGGATCCATAGGTAATTGTTTTGCACTCATCAAACTGTTTCTAGGATCTATTCAATAGACCAAAAGGGAGCAAACAAGCTGGTAGAAGATGAATGCCCATTTATGACTCCTTGTTCCAAACACCCTGCTGGGTCAACTTGTGAATTCCAACTAGGCCAGAAGGCTTTCTCAACCAGGCAGTAAAACTTCAGAAATATGATATTAGACCACTTGTAAATTCCAACTTAGGCCTGATGGCCATATTGACCAGGCAGTGAAACTCCAGAATTATGATATTAAACCATGTTGCCTTCCAACAGTTTGTATACACTTTAAAGGATAAAATACAAAATAAACTAGCGCAGCGTTAACAAACCCTATAATCAATCTATATACATACAGTATCTCGCAAAAGTGATTACACCCCTCACATTTTTGTAAATATTTTATTCTATCTTTTCATGTGACCACACTGAAGAAATGACACTTTTCTACAATGTAAAGTAGTGAGTGTACATCTTGTATAACAGTGTAAATTTGCTGTCCCCTCAAAATAACTCCACACACAGCCATTAATGTCTAAACCGCTGGCAAAAAAAGTATGTGGGTTCGCACAGGAGAGCCGACCGGCAGGTCAGCTCTCCTGTGCGAACCAACGTAATTTTGTTGCCAACGGTTTAGATATTAATGGCTGTATGTTGAGTTATTTAGAGGGCTGTAAGTGGTTAAATGAAAAAGTGGTGTTATACGAAAGAACTACTTGTACCATTTAACAAATGTGCATGTGTTAGGGCTTGTGTAGATGATCAAATTCAGCATGCGTTTAGTATTATCTGAGATATTTTTGCATTCCTATTGACTTGTACAGGGTAAAAAGGTGCAAAGAAACACTAAAAGTTCTAGTGCCTTTTTTAAGATACCAACTCTAGGATAGTTGATTGATTGCATTTCTGTGCAGCCAATCATTCTGTGTTAAGCTGGCCATAGATGGTACCATTTCTCCTATCGTTTACTGACAGACGCAGCTCTCCATTACTTGTGGGGTTTATGCTGGTCTCACTAGGAGTTAACTAGGCAGGGAAAAGAAACAGCTGGCCCCTCCCATGGGGGCCGCCCTCTCTTCCCACATAAACCCCCTCATAGCATAGCTCTTCAGTTCTAATGCCTAGTTTGCAAGGAGTTGACCTGGCTTCCCTTCAGGGGAATTGCGGTCCTGTTTGTGACCGTTTTTTTATTTAATTTTCTTTTACTTTTATTTTTATTTGTCTTCTATCAAGCAATTGATCTGCTATCAAGAAGCTGGTCGGGGCATAGAGAGTCCATGGGCTCTGTACTTTCCCCGACCTGGCTGACCATTGCGAGCCAGTCCCACCGTATGGGGACCCGCCGCATCGTGCCCATTCCATGCGGGCGGCCTGGGGATACGCCCAGCCCCGGATGCGATTCGGGAAGGGTGACTTTCTGGCCTGCAGCATACCGCCCAAGCAGGGGCGGAAGGTCTGCGACTGGGTGGCTACCCATGGCGTCCGGAGTGGTGAGTGAGTGAAAATTTTTTTGCTGGGTAGCCGCCGGTAGGGGCGCGTGGAGCTCCTGTTCACCCCCTTCACACCCCCCACTGCACCCGATCGTCGCCGGTCGGTCGTTTTTCGCCGCCATGCAGCGATCGGCCGCCATTTTGCGGCGGACCGCCACCATTTTGCTGTAGCCGCAGACATATTGGGCCTATGGGGCTTTCCCTCTAGCGCTCAGAGTGGCCATTTGCGAGACTGCACGTTCCCTGCAGGTGTTTTTCGGCCTCTAGTGTTCAACGGCGGCCATATTGGAATCCCTGCTTATGCAAAAACGTGTCTACAACGTTTTTACTTTGGAACGGTGTGTGCTCCTGACGGCGCGGCTCTCTGACGATCCTCAGGGTTATGGCAGCAAACAGCAAGTATAGCTGGGCTCTCCAGTGGGTGCTGGTGGCGGCGGGTGCAGTCCTCCTGGGTTCCCTGGTGCACTGTGGGGCGGTGGTGTGCGGCTGTGTGGGGGTGCCTTTAATTTTTAGTATGCATCTATGTGTTACTAAGGGAGCTGAACATGCTAGGAGCAATCAGCGGCGGCGCAATCTGCACAAGGGGCTTTTCTGGACCAGCTGTGGCAGTCTTTAGTGAATTCTCCCCAGGGCAGATGTCACCAACAGGCCCCCCAAGAAGCATCCCCCCTCCTCCTTGCTTTTCAAGGGAGGATTTTGATCCGAAAGGTCCCTCGGACGGAGAAGAGGATCAGGGGACGACGGCTGCGTGCGATTGAGCCAGGATGGTGAATCGCTGATTTCTGCGCATGTGTGTGTGTGTGGTCCTCCAGGCCCCCTAGGGCACCCAAGGCTTACCCACATGATCACTTTCCTGATCACCTTGTTTATTGTAAATGATAGCGTCCGCAGCATTCTTTTTAGTGCAGTACAGTGGGGTAGTGGGTAGCACTTGCGCCTGGCAGCATAATGCTTGCTGGCTCAGATCCTAACCTTGACCTGCCTGAGGTTTGCGTGTCCTCCCTGTGCATGTGTGGGTTTCCTCCCGGTGCTCCGGTTTCCTCCCACACTCCAAGGGACATAGGTCCAAACGGTTCGCTGCTCGCTATCCCTTGAGGAAAGCTTTTTTTTTTAAAAAAAAAAATGGGAGTCGCCTTGGGGTCCCGCCGATAGCTCGCCTTAATAAGACGACGACCATTCCTCTGGAAGGGGTTCCTGCCTTCAAGGGCCCCGCTGACAAAAGACAGAGGCGCTGTTAAAGTCACTCTTCCTTCCAGGCTCTGCTATGCGGCCAGCCCTGACGTATGCCATGGTGGCGCAATATCTGTCTGAGCGTATGGCGGAGCTCCAGAATATTCTGGACTGCGGCCGCCTGCTGGATATGCCGCAGAGGGCTGAATTTTGCTCTGAGGTCTCAAGTACCTTGGTGATGCGGCCGTTGATTTACTGCCTATGTGATCCAGTGTAGTGGTGTTGCTGTATCCTCTGACGGGTACTCTGGTTGCGTTTTTGGTCCGGTGTCCATGCCTCAAAAAAAAAAAAAGGTCTCGCAGACCTTCCCTTTCAGGGTGGATGTCTATTCGGTCCACGGCTGGGTGAGATCATTAAGGATTTCACAGGAGGTAAGTGCCCTTCCTCCCAGAGCCCGGAGGCGTGAGTTTTGCCATAGACAGGGGTCCCCTACCTCGGGTCAGTTAGGGTCCTGCCCCGGTAGGTCGCTGCAGGGGCCGGGTACCAGCAGTGGCAGCGCGCAACCAAAAAGGCGGAGGACAAACATCCTCAGCCTGATGAGTTGCCTCCACCCGGGCTTTCGGGTGGGGGACGTTTTTCTGAGTTTGACACTCTGCCACTAGTCAGGGTCAGGTTCTTCCCTTCGACTTAGGGCTCCCGCAGGCACGCCGGCAGGCCCTCTTTGGGGCTGAACAAGCACTCGAACGAAGGGGTGTTCGTGCCAGTGCCTCCAGCGAGAGGTTTCGAGGTTTTTCACTCACATCTGTTCGGGTCCCCAAAAAAGGGGGGTGGGTCCGGGCAGTACTGGACCTGAAGGCCCTGAACTGGTATGTTAGGGCGTGGAAATTCCGGATGGAATCTATCCACTCGGTTGTAGCCGCCCTCCATCAGGGGGTATCTCTGGTGTCTCTGGACATCAGGGATGTGTACCTCCATATACCTATCTGTCCACGGCATTAGCGTTTCTTTCGCTCTGCAGTGGGAGACCTCCATTATCAATTCGTGGCACTCCCTTTCGGTCTAGTCTCAGCCCTTGAGTTTTTTTTCACAAAACTGGTAGCTCCGGTATTGGCGTTGCTGCGACAGAGAGGCATTGCGGTAGTGGCCTACCTAGACGACCTGCTCGTTCGAGCGGAGTCCACCTCGGCTCGGGATGAGAATGTGAGGATCACAATGACCTCGCTGTAGGACTTCGGCTGGTTGCTCAACCTGCAGGAGTCGACGGTGTCTCTATCCCGTCGCCTGGAGTATCTGGGCCTGTTCCTGGACTCAGAGCAGGCAAAGGTTTTCCTTCCTCCAGCCAAGTTGCGGTCACTGCAGTCGGCGGTGCAAACTTTCCTGTTGCACCGATGGTCTTCATTACGAGTGGGTGCTGGGGCTCCTGGTCTTGACTTTCGAGGCGATACCATACGCCCAAAGTCACACTCGTCTCCTTCAACGAGCAATTTTGGCTCGGTGGGACAGGTCCCCTCAGGCCTTGGAACTTCTGATCTGTCTGAGCTCCCAGACCAGGGCGTCTCTGACCTGATGGTTTCGGGACTCGGCATTGACTCAGGGGAGGTCGTTCCTGCCCCTTCCGTGGATGATCATCACCACGGATGACAGTCCTGTGGACTGGGGCGGGGTCCTGGGACAGCGGTCTGCCCAGGGCCGTTGGGCGGCATAGGAGGCTCACCTCCCCATCAACGTGCTGGAGCTGAGAGCAATCGGATTATGCATTTTTTCTCTGGAATGCAGGGTCGTTCGATTCAAATTCAGTCAGACGATGCCACAGCAGTGGGGTATGTGACCCATCAGGGCGGCACAAGGAGTCCAGTGGCGGAGGCAGCTCTGATACTGCGTTGGGCGGAATGTCACGTTCCGGCAATCTCCGCCATTTACATTCCAGGTGTGGAGAACTGGCAGGCGGACTTTCTCAGTCCCCAGACACTGGACCAGGGAGAGTGGTCTCTCCACCCAGAGGTGGTCACCCAGATTTGCCGCAGATGGGGGACGCCGGACGTGGATCTCATGGCGTCTCGGTTCATTCACAAGGTGAAGACCTTTGTGTCCAGAACGGAGGATCTGTTGGCAGTGGCCACGGACGCTCTGGGGCCGTTACTGCCTTCTGTACGCCTTCCCTCCGATAAACTGCTTCCGCGATTGATACGCAGGATAGTGGCGGAGGGAATACCAATATATCCTGGTGGCTCCAGATTGGCCTCGGCGCAGTTGGTACGCCGACGTGATGCAAATGGTGGCAGACGCCCCTTGGCGGCTTCCGCTGCGAGACGACCTTCTGTCTCGGGCCCATCCTGCACCCTGCTTTACCCTCGCTGGCTTTGATGGCTTGGCTATTGAGTCCCAGGTGCTAAGAGACAGGGGAGTCGCTGACTCGGTGATCCCTACATGGTTGAAGGCTCGCAAGTCTACTTCTCGCAAGACTTACCTCCACGCCTGGAAGGCTTGTATAGTTTGGTGCGAGGTGGAGGGTTTTAACCCTCGCTCTTATGTCGTGTCTAGGGTCCTGACTTTTTTACAGCAGGGACTGAACAAAAAACTGGCTTGAGCACTCTCAAGGGCCAGATATCGGCTCAGGCGATTCCTTTTCAGGGACCTTTGGCTTTGCACTCATTGATCGTACCTTTGTACAAGGTGTGCGACATGTGGCGCCTCGGGTGAAGGTTCCGATGGCTTAGTGGGAGCGGAATTGGTGCTTTCTGTACTTCAGAAACCGCCATATGAGAATATCAGGGAGATTTCTTTACAACTGCTGTCGCAGATGGTGGCCCTTTTAGTTGCCATCACCTCCGCCAGACGGGTGTCTGAATTGGCAGCACTATCGTGCAAGTCTCCCTACCTGGTCCTGCATAAGGACAAGGCGGTCTTGCGACCCTCTCCTTCATTCCTTCCGAAGGTGGTTTCTTCCTTTCACATTAATGGAGATATTATTCTTCCTTCATTGTGCCCTCGTCCATCGCACCCAAAGGAGTTTGAGTTGCATGCTTTGGACGTAGTGAGGGCCTTACGAGTGTATTTGGCTGCTACAGCTTCTCTTCGTAAAGCTGATGCCTTGTTTGTACTGTCAGAGGGCCCACGCAAAGGGTTGGTGGCCTCGTCGGCTACGATTTCTCGTTGGATCAGACAGACCGTGACTCATGCGTATTCTATTCGGGGCAAGGTTCCCCCTCTTCCGGTCACGGTTCATTCTACCTGGGCTGCTAGCACTTCCTGGGTTTTCAGACACCAGGTCTCGGTGTCGCAGGTGTGCAAGGCGGCCACTTGGGCCTCGGTTCACACTTTCACTAAGTTTTATAAAGTTGATATGCTAGCATCTTCGGATGCTGCTTTTGGCCGCAAAATTTTGCAGGAGGCAGTGTAGGCGCTTCTGGCGCCTCCTTAGAGGTTCAGTTGGGTACTGTTACAGTTTACCTACCCCTCTTTTTGACACAGCTTGGGGACATCCCCACACGTAATGGAGAGCTACGTCTGTCGGTGAACGATAGGAGAAAAAGGGATTTTATTAAAACTTACCGTAAAATCCTTTTCTCCGAGTTCACTGACAGACGCAGCACCCACCCCTCTGTGCTCTGTCCTTGTACGGCTTGTGTATGAACTGGTGAGCTATTCTATGGAGGAGGTTTATGTGGGAAGAGAGGACGGCCCCATGGGAGGGGCCAGCTGTTTCTTTTCCCTGCCTAGTTAACTCCTAGTGAGACCAGCATAAACTCACACGTAATGGAGAGCTGTGTCTGTCAGTGAACTCGGAGAAAATAATTTTACGGTAAGTTTTAATAAAATCCCTTTTTTCCCTGGTTGGTAAACCTTGTAGTTTACTTCCCCTACTTTTTCCCTAATCTCAAAGGGACCCTGCCACTTTGCAAGGAATTTACTTTCAACTCTATGGGGACTAGCACCAGCACTCTGCCTCCGGGGTTGACAGTCAGGGTTTTGGCACCCCGATTATAAACTTGTATGGGCTTGCTCCATATGCTCTCGTACAAGGGGCAGGACAGCTGCGATTCCATCCTGCATCAAGGAGATATGCTCAATGATGCTTTTAGGTGTGGACTCTCCTTCCCAGGTTTCCTTCATGACATCTAGCAGCCCCCTGGGATGTCTACCATACAAGAGTTCGAATGGGGAATGCCCCGCAGATGCCTGTGGAACCTCTCGTATGGCGAATGAGATACGGCAACAAAAAATCCCAATTTCTCCCATCTTTATCCACCACCTTTGTTAACATACTCTTGAGGGTCTTGTTAAATCTTTCCACCAGACCATCAGTTTGGGGGTGGTAAACAGAGGTACAGAGATGGGAGATTTTGTACAACTTGCTCAATTCTTTGATAACTCTGGACATAAGTGGTGCCCTGATCCATCAAAATCTCTTTAGAGATCTCTTTAGAGATCCCCACCCAACTAAACACCTGGACTATCTCTTTGGCAATGGTCTTAGTGGAGGTGTTCCGCAGTGGTATGTCTTCAAAATAGCGGGTCACATAGTTCAAGATCACCAGGATGTGCTGGTGTCCTCGGGCTGTTTTTACTACTGGTCCCACGAGTTCCATGCCAGTTTGCTCAAACGACACTAAAATTATGGGAAGTGGGACAAGGACTAAAATAGGGGTGATGGGGTGCGCCATTTGACACTAAGGGCATTATTCACAGTATTCTGTTATGTCTGCTTACAACCCGGGTCAGAACAATCTCTGGGTTTTTCTCTCCCTGGTCTTCTCCATACCCAGATGCCCCCCCATTATATGAACATGGGCCAAATTTAGCACCATCCTGCGAAAGGGTTTGGGAACCACTAGCTGTTCTACCTCCGTCCTCCCCATGTTTTACCACCTGATTAAAAATAATTTGTTGTAAGAGCCATGCAAGGAAAAGACACCCCCCCCCCCCCCAATTAGGATCCACAGGATTCCCATCTATCACCTTAACGTATTCTCTGGCTCTAATGAGAGTGACATCCCGTAGTTGTGCTGGGGTGCAGTTTTACAGGATTTATACAACTACTTTATATAACTACTTTTGACTAGTGACACCACGCTACCAGAATCAAGCAGTGCAGTGACTGGTTTCCCATCCACAGAAATCACACACATTTGTCTTTACATGCGACCTGTGCAAAAAGAGAAAGCATCTATTCACATAAGTATGATGGCATTGCATGGGTTCATCATTCAGGGGACAATTGGCAGCAATATGGCCCAAAGCATGGCACCGGTAGCATTGTATGTGGTTTATGCCCAGTCCTCTTATGGGCCACAACGACCTTCCTGGCTTCTTTGGCCAGTCTCCAGGTCTAGGGTCCAGAGTCTCCTTAGTCAACACACCAGTCTTATTCGTTTTCCCCACGCCCTTGAGCGCTGGGACAGTCTCACCGGATCCGCTGGAGAGCCTTTCACCCCTTGACACACCGAAGCAGGGTGCAGACGGGTTCAGCAAGTCAGCAGGCAGACCGTGACCCATGCGTATACTGTTCGGGGCAAGGTGCCCCCTTTTCCAGTCACGGCTCATTCCACCAGGGCAGTTAGCACTTCCTTGGCTTTCAGACACCAGGCTTCGGTGTCACAGGTGTGCGAGGCGGCTACTTGGGCCTCGGTGCACACGTTTACTCAGTTTTACAAAGTTGATGTGTCAGCATCCGCGGTTGCTGCTTTTGGCCGCAAAGTTTTGCAGGCGGCGGTGTAGGCGCGGCTGGCGCCTCCTGAGAGGTATCTGTTGGGTACAGTTGTTGTTGTTTACCCACCCCTCTTGACTGGCACAGTTTTGGGACATCCCCACTTGTCAATAAAATCCCTTTTTCTCCTACGTTTACTGACAGACGCAGCTCTTCATGACTTTGTGGTTTTATGTTCGTCTTACCAGGAGTTAACTAGGCAGGGAAAAGAAATCGGCTGGCCCCTCCCCTGGGGGCCGTCCTCTTTTCCTACATTAAAACCCCCCTCCCAGAGGAGCTCTCCAGTTGCAATGCCTAGTTTGCAAGGAGTTGACCTGGCTTCCCTATAGGGAACTGCGGTCCTGTTGTGACCATTTTTCTTTTTTCTTTTTTCTGCAATCAAGATGATCTGCTATCAAGAAGCCGGTCGGGGCATCGAGAGTCTTAGTGCTCTGTACTTTCCCCGACCTGGCCAACATGATGCTTTGATCCGTAACGTTGACCTCTCGAGGAGACCCTCCCCCCAAAATTACATCCTTTTCTCCTGCCGGGGGTCCCCTCCCCGGTCGGCTAAAGAAAAGGGACGGATCAATTGAGGACCATTCTGCTTGTATTTTGGTGTTTCAGTACTTCTCGACGCAGACAGTCATTTGCATCCTCTTTTTCCCTAAAATAACTGTTCACCCCTACAGGGTTTTGACACGGTCAGTTCTCCCCACCCATTTGTTGTTGTTGACATGGGTTGTCTATGGAGAGTCCTCCGCGGTCGGCGCGGATGTGGCGGCGGACGTTTTGAAACGCCG
>BLSH010149575.1:676412-690566 GCA_018402905.1 Glandirana rugosa | reverse complement strand
CCCCCCCCCCCCCCTCAACATTTTTTTTTTTACCTTCCCCCTTAAATAATTTCCTTTTGTTCTTTCACCCATTGGTTTTTGGGTCCAACATGAATCTTGATCACTTATTCATTGATGGCTCTCACTTGAAGGTTATCTCTTTGCCTCTTCTGATCCTCACACTATGTTGGTCGTGGTATTACAGCACCTATAAACTATATTAGGTGTATGCTTTTTACACCTTTTATGTTGCTTTCTCACTTTGACAAGCTGCCTCTGCTTGCTTATAAATAATATATTTGAAAAACCGATCCTGAAGAAGCCCTCTCTTTGGGCGAATCACGTCGATCCAGTTACCTCCTGGGATTCACCAAATCATACTTATGTACTGTATGTGAATAACGCATAAGATGGATATGCTTTTTAGAGCTTTTGTACCTTTTTGTTTTTTAAAAAAAAAATCTTTGTACAAATAAAACCTAATGTTTTTAGATTAAATTTTTGTTTGAACAACTTTTACTATTTGGGCACTTTAAAATCCCCATCCTCCACGGACACCGTCACTGTTAGATTCGTGGGAATTTTTTCTTTAAACGTGAACTTATTCTTTAAAGGTGCAGTGGCTGTGGTATGTCAACAGACGTTGACTGTTATTTTACAGTTCAGGTAAGTGGCCTTGGAGTGTTAGAATCGTGGCTCAGCCCCGCCCCCTCTCCCCTGATTGGCTGACTGACTTTGATTGACAGACGCAGGCGCCAGTGGCGCCGCTGCTGTGTCTCAGCCAATCAGGAGGAGTGTCCCGGGTGGCTTAGACATTCGTGGACATCGCTGGAGATAGATGGGACTCAGGTAAGTAATTAGCGGTGCTGGGGGGGGGGGGAGAGAGAGGGGGCTGCTACACACAGAAGGTTTTTTATCTTAATGCATTAAGATAAACCTTCTGCCTTTACAACTCCTTTAAAGTACAAAGCATGCAAGTTCTTGATATTAAAATTGTAGGGTTTCAAGCTCTGAAATAGGCTTGTTTTAAAGCATGGAGTACTTCTATGGATTGAAATTTTTGATACACAGAGGTTTTCTGTAAGGATGACTTTCTGTGCATTCGATATAGTATTTTGGACGTTTGGTGTGAAACCCTAGCTCTTTTGCCTATTCAAGTGAAGTTAAACAGGTGCTCATTACAAAAGCGTTGGGTTTCTAAAGCTGGACATTTAGCTGCAATATTCATTGTAATTTCAGTTCCACTTTAAGGCTGCCAGCTGTGAACGTCGGGTGCAAATTTTGAGATTGTTCCAGTTTCTTAAATCAATAAACTGCAGGTTGTTGGAGGCTATAAAAGAGCCATTAAATACAGCATCAATATTTAATGAAGCAGCAATTGTACCTCAGGGTTCTTCCTGGGATAAATATATGGAAGTACACACATAATGTTCAAGCTGCTTGAAAATTCTAAGATTTATTTCTCTTAGATAGCAGAGCACGAGCTTGATTTCCTGGAAGGTGTTTATCGCACAGTTGGGACATGGACTCCGGGAATCAGTCTGCACTTTTCTTTGCTGGCCTTGATAAATCGCTGATTTCATGTACAGCAAATATTCTTTCCTGTTAAATGGACCAATCATGAAACAGTGAAAATGGATATTAAAGTGAAACTCCAGGCATACAACTAAATACACAATTGAATATACAGTTTAACAATAAAGTGCATTACATAGGAAAAGATTTGTCCTTTTGTTCAGCCACTCTTTGCATTAAGGTCCTGGAACTGTACTGCAGCGGCATAGTGTGGTCCGGAATACACACTCAGTCTACACAATAGTAAGACAGGCCATAGACTGTGCAAATTTGGTTGCAGGAAATAAATTTGCACGATTCCCTCATTGCCACAGACAGTGCTGACAGGGGAATCCCTCCTGCTAAGCAGTGGTCTGCTGCCGACGGGGGCGGGCAGGGGAAGCTGTCTCCACCGGGAGAAGACAGCGATTATTGTAAGCAGCTATAGCAGATGATTTCAAGTGAATCCGCCAAGCTGGTTGTACCCAAGTTGATCAACCGGTTAACTTGGTACATTCAGCCCACCCACACACAGTTCGAATCTCAGCGGGCTCCTGTCATCACTCTGTTCTTAAGGCCACCTTAAGCTGATCCATGCATTATGTTTACTATCCCATCTAACAATACCTGTGCATAGCTTAGCCAGTAAAATAATTCCAGCTATTTGGGAAAGGAAGGATAATGTCTTTTTCTACACATGCTTTGCATATCTGACTTCCAAAAATAGATTTGTTTTTTTACACAGAGTTTTCACAGCTTCTGTCTTAAGGATTGTTAGAGAGCTATGACATGAGAGCAGGAGCAATAAGAAGCGTACACAGCCCAGCCTCTATGCACAGATACTGTTAGATGAAATCGCAAAAGGAATGGCATGGGTCACTTTACCAGGGCAAGTTTTCCCTTATTGCCAGATTCAGTACTTGGTACCTGCACGAAAACAAGTATTCTATAGAACTGACAAATATGCAGTACTATGTTGCGCATACACTTGTTAATTCTATTGGCCTTTTAATAGGCATGCAGTGATTTTGATTTTTTTCCAATGCAAGTTTGAATGTCTGTTCACTCAAAACTGAAAAACAAATGAAAATACAGAAGTCCACCTCCTGTGGTTTCATGTGTTTTTCAGTTTTGATCAACCAAATATTCACAATTGCATTGGAAATCAATCAAAATCACTGCATGCTTGTTGAAAGACTATTTGCTGTAAAATGGAAACAATTTTCCTGGTGGTATAGATCCCCAGATGTTCTCCACTGTTTTTAAAACCGGCAAAGAACATCTGGGTATCTATACCACTGAGTAAATTGTTTCCGTTTTACAACAAATAGTCTTTCAACAAGCATACAGTGATTTTGATTGATTTCCAATGCAATAGAGAATATCTGGTTGCTCAGAACTGATTGATGTTGGTTGGCGTTGCCAAGGTTCAGGTGAAAATATGACCCGTATCTGGTCAAAATGTCCTCCCATTAGAATAATCTATTATAAATATTTACCATAGAGTGGTAACAGGGACAGTCTTTCCGAATAAACCCCAAATCACCCTGCTATCTATTTCCTGGTCCCATTAAATCTGTTACAAAATGGTGGAGATTTTTTTTTTTTAACTGCAGTCAGGGCTGTCATTCTTTGCCACTGGAGGTCCACTTAGATTTCTACTTTAGAAGATTTGGGTGTTGGAAATGGATTCCATCATGGACCAGGAACAGCTTTTGGCAGCAGAATACAAATTGAGGCCCCTTTCACACTTGTGCGACCTGAAAGTCGGGCGATTTTGCCTCAATTTTACCGCAATTTTTTTGCCTCGATTTTATCGTGATTGTTTGCCGTGATTTTGATGCGACTTTTAGCAATGCCTGTGTATTCTCGAGGTCTGTGGACCTCAAATCGCATCAAAGTTGGACCAAAGTAGTTCAGGGGCCACTTTGAAGTCGCTGCAACTTAGTCGCACAGGTACTCATTGGAAATCATGGGGTATGACTTGTCATGTGACTTTGTAGTCCCGAGTCACAGGACAAATCGCACAAGTGTGAAAGGGTTCTTCCATTGTATGACAGGATTCTGGATAATCTCATATCTAGATAATATAGCTACAATACTAATTATGTTAAAGGTTAGAGAAGGCACAGCCTATGCCAAAATAACTGTAAATGAATGACATGACTTATCTCGGTTACAGGCATATCTGTAAACCTCTGTCATAATTATATTTATATTCATGAAAAATCCAACAAACTGAACTCAAAAGGAAACAGTTGAAATTTGGTGGCAGACCATTGTTTTTGAAGGCTGGTGGGCAGCTACAAAATGCCAACAGAATTAACAAGTGTGTGGACATTTTCATTTGACTTTGATGCAACTTTCTTGCAACTTGAGTGCCAGAGAGTGTAAAGTTGCATGAAAGTTGCATTCACAGTAGTGTGAACCGAGCCTTAAAGTCCAGCTCCAGAGTAATTAAAACATTTAAAAAAAATGTAAAATCAACTCTTGCAATCCCATCCCCCTCACCCCTCCCCGCACTGCACAGATTAAATGCTTGTTAAATCTCCCTTAAGGGCTGTAAATGGTCACCTGCAGCTGTTCTGTAAGCCGTGTCTGGCTCCAATCAAACTCCAGCCTTCTCCGCATACAGTACAGGGTTTATGTTCCTGCATTGTACATGATGACATTGAGGCGCTAACCAGAGGCCGGAGCTTCAGGTAGGGTATAACTGTGCTGGAGCTGGTCGGAATGGGTGTAAGGTAGGTACTAGAGCCTTTTCTCCACTAGGCGTAATGAGCAAGGGTTACTTGCAGTGACAGTGGGCTCTACTACAAGGGTGGAGGGTTTTTTTTCTTATCATTTTTCCTGGGGTTGGTCTTTAAAGCGATTGCATCAGTATGACAATCAAGCACTCAGAGGACAGATGGTGTATTTTCTCAATACTGGCTTCCTGTAAAGAAAAGATTATATATTTTTAGCTCAACCTTTTAATAGATTTTCATTTTTAACTTTGCTTTAGTTTTTCACATTTTTATTTCTGAACTTTGTTTTTCTTTATGCATGGTTTGCATTTTCTCTCCGTCTTCTGACTTTGTGTGACGCAATGTTGTTTCAGATCAGCATTTTCATGACCCACTTATCTAACTATGGCAATGACCGCCTAGGCCTGTATACTTTCAAGCATTTGGTGCAATTTCTCAACACCTGGACGAACCTCAAGCTGCAGACTCTGCCTCCTGTAGAGCTTGCTCACAAGTATTTCCAGATATTCCCGGAGGAGAAGGATCCCTTGTGGCAGGTAAGAAAACACATTGGCTGTATAACATAACTTTTCAATATGATAAAGAGCTAGTATTGAAAAGTGGGGCTTTATGAATGACCTTCTAAAATGCCCTCACACCTTGAGCCAGCCCTTGACGGTTCGAATTTTGGCCAGTTCAGCAGGGACCAACCAAGATTCGAATCATGTATGGGCAGGCTGAATGTACTCAAGTTGATCGTTCAACTTGGGTACAACCAGCCTGTTGAAGTTTACATGCGGTTATTGCTAGCAGCTATTTTACCTGATAGCAATAATCACTGTGTTCCCCTGGCTGGGAAGCCTTCTCCCACCAGGAGAACGCAATGGCTGCACAGGAGGGATTCCACCATCAACACTGTGTTGATGGGGGATCCAGTGATTCTTTCCTGTAATGCTCGGTCTATGGCCGGCCTTAGTAATATATGGGAGTTGGGAATCCAAATAATTATTTTTACAAAAACCTCAGGTAGTTTAATACATTATATATTGTCTGTCTTGCAAATTCAGAATAAGAATCCATTATGGGTCACTTGGGAAGTTGTAGACTGTGGATAAAAAAATCTCGTCCATAAAAAGTGCAGTTCATGTCTTGCACTGATGAAATCGAGATAACTGGCCAGGACTTTGATGTAAACCAGTGGTTCTGATTCACACGTGACTGCAGAGGTTAGCAGATGTATCCATCTCCACAAACTCATTTTGCAGTGAAAATGGTAATTGTAAAACTGTAGTGGAATGTGAACATTATAGGTAGTTGCTGTGACATTATTGCTTTTTAGGCTGTAGGCTCTTTCTGTACACTGTTGCTATGATCTGGAAGAAAAGCTCGCTGGGTAGCATCCGTGGATGTGTTGGTATAGAACCTTTTAACACACTTGAAGAATAACAGCTTGAATCGAACAGCTGTATATTTGCATTATTGCATCCTTTGCCAGTCATGTAGCTAAAGCAGTATCCATAAAGTGCATCCTGTAATGGACAGGATATATTCTCATGGATGATGATTCAGGCTTATCTGTGTATGCACTGACACTGAGACCGGTACCATTGCTCAGGCACTTAGAAATATTGATTCCTGCATCTAAGTAATGCACGTTTAAAGGAAAATGCCACCCAAGGGTTTATAGTTTGTGTGATTGGATGAACTCTGTTTTATTATATCACTTATAACCTTTGCCACAATCTGCTAATTGCAAAATCTCACGCCAAGAAAATCTAATTTCACTACGTAAAGCTTGGATGAAAATGTAAGTTCTGCTTATGCTGCAGCCCTATTCCATGAATAAAAAATACTCTGTGAAAGCAATAAAAGAAAAAAATTGGAAGAAGTTGTAAAAATGCTTGCCTTATACCCCAAATTCTGGCAAGCTTGCCATAGCAAGGGTGACCTCACTGGGCCTTCTCGCAGGATCATGGGAAAGCAAAGTATCCCAAATCCCACAAAAATGCATTCCTGCCTATTGCTAGACTATCTTCTCATACAATTTGGGATCCTCAGCTATCCTGGATCACATGGTGTGGCCCAGTGACATCACCAGTGTCCAAAGGAAACAGCTGGAAGCTAGGGGTGTAAGGTAAGTATTATTTTGCATTATTAGTACTTTTATACCCAACACTTTTAGATCCACACTCAGGTTTGGAGCTAAGGATTTTAACAGGTTATCTGCTTCCCCAACTAAGGCTCATTTGGTGGAATTCCTCATCAAAATTCGGTATTTTAATTATTATGTATTCAATACAGTTTGAATATTTGTTTTTACCAGAACATTAAGAGAGCCAGTTCACAGTACAGCGACTTGGGATCCGACTTGTGTCGCCCCAAGTCGCTTGACATTAGAAATCCCATTTAAGTGAATGAGAGTCGTCTTAATGTACACTACTGAAGTTGCTCCGATTCTAAAAAAAAAAAAAAAAAAAAAAAAGGTTCCTGTATGACTTCAAGTCGACTTCTATCTGACTTGTGCCCATAGAATTCAATGGAAGTCACCTCCAAGTTGGATCCCCATCTATATTGAAGCGACTTTACAGGATAAAGAAAATAATTTACTCAGGTAAAAGGAATGATGTCAGAAGAGTTATATTCTCCGATTGGCCACAGGCAAAGTCGCCTGGCCTGGAGGTCGCTTTAAGTCATGTTCTAAGTCGCCCAAAGTCATGCTGAAGTCGTGTTCAAATTGCCTACAAAATTGCGCCTGAAGTCGGATCGCCCCGTGTGAACCGACTCTAAAGCTGAACTGCAGCTTTTGCTACACTTTACATAGTTTGTTTGGGCCAACCTGGCCTAAACTATGTCCCTCACTAACATGTGAGGCTGCTGGGTGTACGGTATACGCTGTATGTAGCTGAGGCTATATATAGCATACCGTGTTGTGTTTCAGATTCAAGCCGAGACCTTCCTGTCTTATACCTGGAACACATTCGAGTCTATCTGATCAGCTGTCAGCCATTCAGAGAAAGCGATGTAGTCTAGTAATGAATAAAAATCTTCCTCTGATTTGGCTGATTAAATGGTTGTGACATAATCAGCCTGCCTCTCTGACTTAGCCAATCAGAGGAAGCTTTGTATTCTTTGCTAGAACACATCGCTTTCTCTGAATGGCTGAGTGTCGATCAGATAGACTCTACTATGTTCCAGGTATGAGACAGGAAGTCTCGGCTCGAATCCCGAACACAGTGTGGTATGCAGTATGTAGCCTCAGCTGCATACAGTTTATACCGCACATCCAGCGGACTCACATGTAAGTAGGCTAGCTTGGCCCAAACTATGTAAAGTGTATCAAAAGAGGAGTTCAGCTTTAAAACCGAACTTCAGGCAGGTATAAAAGAAACCCATACATTTTCATCCAGTCACAGGCTAGAGACAGAGGTGACCTAGCTGTATTGCTTAACTGCAGTAGAAAAAGGTCAGACCATCGATCTGGCTCTATAAGGGCTTATGCATGTGGCTGTATCTAGCCGTATAGCATAAGTTCCGGCTTATTTCTCTGCGAGAGAACCCACAGGTGCTGCATACAACCTCCTATAGAAGTTACTGGCTGCACACGGCTATGTGTGCGCGTGTGCATATGAGCATGCATTTCTGAATGCAGACAGTCTGTGTCTAGAGTTGTACGTCCTTACTCATACATGTGTTTATGCAAGTATTTGCCCATACATGAGTGTAGCTGCATACAGCCATTGCCTTCTTTAGGCAACTGTACGCAGCATCCGTGGACTCCCTGGCAAGGGAGAACGCCAGAATTTGTGCTATATGACCAGATACGTTGCATTAACCTTAAAGTGGTTGTAAATCTCAGACATGAAATATGAATAAAGCATATCCTTCTATAGTGTGTACTTGTGTCAATCCAGAGCACTAAGTGTCATTTCTGTCTGCTGCCTCCTTCCTCTGCTATAAGCATAAGTCACTTCTGAGAAGGTTTTCCTGACACCAAGAGAAAAATGGTTACAGGGAGGGAGTTCCAGCTGATTGACAGCCTCAGTTCTGTTACTGTGTGCTGTGTGAAGGGGGTGTGTCTCTTCCCTCCAATCAGCTCTCAGAGCTCTCCTCACTGATGTAATTTAGCTCTCTGCCCCCTGCTTTTCAGAGCTGAGATCCTGTGTAAATTCTGCATTCTGAATTTAGGGGAAAGACAGCTGTAGATAAACGGGGTACAATTGATGTAGGAGGATTTCTTTCATCTGTGTGTCACCTGAGGCCAGTCACTTCAGTATATGTGAGAGTTTGCAACCACTTTTAATTCTACAGAATGTACAAATCACTGACAAATTAGACAACTTCTATATATGTATCTTAACTACAGTGTCTTGAAAAAGTATTCATACCCCTTGAAATTTTCCACATTTTGTAATGTTACAATCAAAAACGTATATGTATATTGTTTGGATTTTATGTGATAGACCAACACAAAGTGGCACATAATTGTGAAGTGGAAGGAAAATGATAAATGCGCTTCAAAATTTTATACAAATATCTGAAAAGTGTGCATTTGTATTCAGCCCCCTTTACTCTGATACCCCTAACTAAAATCTAGTGGACCCAATTGCCTTCAGAAGTCACCTAATTAGTAAATAGAGTCCACTTGTGTGTAATTTACTCACAGCATAAATACAGCTGTTCTGTGAAGCCATCAGGGGTTTGTTAGAGAACCCTAGCGAACAAACCGCATCATGAAGGCCAAGGAACACACAGACAGGTCAGGAATAAAGTTGTGGAGACTTTAAAGCGGGGTTAGGTTATAAATAATATCCCAAGCTTTGAACATCTCACGGAGCACTGTTCAATTCATCTGAAAATGGAAAGAGTATGGCACAACTGCAAACCTACCAAGACATGGCTGTCCACCTAAACTGGCAGGCCGGGCAAGGAGAGCATTAATCAGAAAAGCAGTCAAGAGGCCAGTGCTAAATCTAGAGGAGCTGCGGAGATCCACAGCTTAGGTGGGAGATTCTGTCCACAGGACAACTATTAGTTGTGAACTCCACAAATATGGCCTTTATGGAAGAGTGGCAAGAAGAAAGCCATTGTTGAAAGAGAGCCATAAGAAGTCCCATTTGCAGTTTGCGAGAAGCCATGAGGGCGACACAGCAAACATGTGGAAGAAGGTGCTCTGGTCAGATAAGACCAAAATTGAACTATTTGGCCCAAAAGCAAAATGCTATGTGTGGTGGAAAACAAACACTGCACATCACCCTGAACACACTATACCCACTGTGAAACATGGTGGTGGCAGCATCATGGTGTGGGGATGCTTTTCTTTAGCAGGGACAGGGAAGCTGGTCAGAGTTGATGGGAAGATGGACAGTGCCAAATACAGGGCAATCTTAGAAGAAAACCTGTTAGAGTCTGAAAAAGACTTGAGACTGGTGTGGAGGTCCACCTTCCAGCAGGACAACAACCCTAAACATACAGCCAGAGCTACAATGGAATGGTTCAGATCAAAGCATATTCATGTGTTAGAATGGCCCAGTCAAAGTCCAGACCTAAATCCAATTGAGAATCTGTGGCAAGACTTGAAAATTGCTGTTCACAGACGCTCTCCATCCAATCTGACAGAGCTTGAGCTATTTTCCAAAGAAGAATGGGCAAAAATGTCACTCTGTAGATGTGCAAAGCTGGTAGAGACATCCCCAAAAAGACTTGCAGCTGTAACTGCAATGAAAGGTGGTTCTACAAAGTATTGACTCGGGGGCTGAATACAAATGCACACCACACTTTTCACATATTTATTTGTTAAAAAAATTGTTAAATACTTATCATTTTCCTTCCACTTCACAATTATGCGCCACTCTGTGTTGGTCTATCACATAAAGTCCCAATAATATACATTTACATTTTTGGTTGTAACATTACAAAATGTGGAAAATTTCAAGGGGTATGAATACTTTTTCAAGGCACTGTATGTCTTTCATTGTTTTCCTGCAGTTTAGCTTTCAATTCCATCAAAGTTAAAGTGTTACTAAACCCAGTAATATGAAAATAGTTAATCTGCCCCCCACAGTGCCCACGGCTTATAAATTTTCTTTTTACATTAAAATACTGCCACTATATACCCTTTTGGATGATCTGTATACCGTGGTCAGTGATAAACTACACAGTTTCTCCAGAGCTGTGTGTTCAAGTAAGAGGAGATATCCACTACAGCCTGTATATACGCCCGCATGTGTGATGTCAATATCATGTGACCTGGCTATCTCTGAGAACATGTAAATGTTCTCTCCAGCATAAAAGACACAAGTGAGCATGTACAGGACTACTACCCTGCCTGTGTTAAGCTGGCCTTCCCCAGATAGATATTGTAGGGAGGGAATAATCTGTGCATACAGGATAAAACAGCCTTTTTACACAATGCAGAAGATTAACCCCTTAAATTCCACAGTGAGTATAACAAGCATGCTATGCTGCATATACAGACAGATTTTACTGTTGTGGGTTTAGTAACACTTTGAAAACTATTGGGCCTAACATGGAGGGAGAAAAAAACCTCTGTGTAAATGATACATGTCTGTCTCCCAGTGTTTGCATAATACACTACCTAAAATATCTTGTTGCTCTTTTTGCATCTGTGAAATGAGCCATACACTTGCAGACTTCACCTTATGTTACCTGCTGCTTTATATATTGGAAGTGACTTGGCGGTAATAGCCTCCTATACATCCCAGCGTGATCTTTGCATCCATTTTGCTCTCTCTGACCACTTGGCCACTTACAATGATTGGGACTTGAAGAGCAGCCAAGCCTGCTGCAGTCTGCAATTCCTTAGGGAAGGTGAGGGGTTACTCTCTGCAGACCTCAATCATTGCTTCCAATAGTAAACTAGATTAGAACACAGAATAAGGTAAGGAAATGATTTGCCGGCCAGTGACTCCATTAATCAGCCTGGTCAACTTTTCCCCTTCCCCATGTGAAATCCGTTTCTGTGATTTATAGTCCAGTAACAGAATTATTATTTTTCTCCAGGATCCTTGCGAGGATAAACGGCATAAAGACATTTGGTCGAAGGAGAAGACGTGTGACCGCTTTCCCAAATTGCTTATAATCGGACCTCAGAAAACAGGTATTTCTCCCATACTCCCCTCCAATGCCTAGCGGAAAGATAGAATTCTGATGGTGTGTGTTTGTACAGCTTGTAACACCTTCTCATGTACTGTGTTATATTTATCCCCTGGGAAGGGGGATCATTAGTCAGGGCTTTTCAGAAGAGACCGAGAGGAAGGATTACTACTTGATAAAGAGTATGAAAAGAGGGGAAACTGAGATTAATACAGGATGTGCTGCGTGCACAGCGTGAGCCAGGATTAGTACAGGATGTTAGGAGGTGGGTGAAAATAATGTGGGAAAAGAAGAGTTGTCAGTTGTAGACTGACCATGTACCAGTATGAATGTGAAGCACTTGATTGGTTGGCACAGCTGCTGGGAAGCGTGGCAGCTGTGGTGAATGTTTATGTGTAAGAGTGTTGATTAGAGGTGAACTACTTACTTGGCTTGCTGTGCAGCCCCTGACCTCACCATGGGCCACACGTAATAATCACTGTATGTCATGCTGCAGAAAACTGTCAGAGGTGCAAACATAGTACAGGAGATGGTCAAGGACTGCCGATATGCTGCAGAAGTAATTGGATCACATGCTCCAGGAGACTGTCGGAGACTGGGAACGTTGCATGAGATTGCTAAAGATCACAGACATGACCTTTGGCAAATCAGTACTTCCACAATTGGGCTCCTCATAGCCCCCTTTAGGCCTCATACACACGGACGTTTAATGACGCCGGCGTTTTCTGGCGTTTTTTGTAGCTCTCCATATTAGTCAATGGCCCCATAAAAACGCAGACGTTTTTGAGCTGTAGAGGGCATCGGCGTTAGCGAGCTGTAACTAGAACCCGCGGCCAGTGCGTTCTGAGGCTGCAATGTTTTGGCGTTTTTTGACGCATACACCAAAAAATGCTCACTAATGCCATACCGGCGTTAACCGGCGTTTTTTGGCGCCAATGTTTTTAGGTTGAAAAATAGCAGAGGGCTGATTTTTTTTTTTTTTTTTAAAAAAGCCTATTAACACCAATGCATAACGCCGAAAAACGCAGATTTTTTTCCCTGACGACGTCAGGCCCGACGTTTTGTTTATTTTTTAAGACACGTCCGTGTGTATGAGGCCCTAAAGTTACAGGTGCCACGTTCCTCTAAGCAAGATCCATTATGAAAGAACACAGAAATAAAATGCAGCAAAACAAAAAGTAATTGGTGAGCAAAATTAACTATTTTACTAGGGAAAAACCATTATAATGAATCTTGTTGGCTCGAGTAAGATCCTAGGGAAGAAAAACGCTCACCACTAGCTGTTGAGGGTGTCATAGTAAGTACCAAAGGGGCTGAATGCATTACATTTCAGCCTCTAGATTGAGGAAACGTGCCTCACTCCATACAATGCAAAGATCTGTGAATGGCAAACTGAGGCCAACAGCATTCCAATGTTCAATATTTTATGCAGTAAAAATGATAGATGTAATGTTGCTAACAGTGACCTCGAACAGGTTTGAAAATATATAGTTCCAGTTTGGTAGTTATGGGCAACACACACAGTTTCAGTTCCTTTAAACCATCCCTATTGTTAAATATCAATATGTTTTCAGCTGCACAGTTATGTTCCTCCTTGTTGAATACAAGGCAATTTATTTGGATTTTTTCTTTTCATTCTTACCTTCTTTTGGAATTGTTTCCTCATGCTTAGACCTGGGTTCACACTAGAGTGAGTTGCATGTGGGTTTCCCCGCCTGATTTGTCCCTGAAAAACAGGGATGCACTGGACCCCTGCTGTGATCCGCATCCTATTTAGGTGTGAACACAGCCTTAAAGTGGTTGTTAAGCCACTTGTATAAAATGCTCCCATCCCCTCTGTGTTTGAACAAGAAGTTCACCTGTGTCTGTGTGTTATAATAAATTTGCTTATCTGCACTGATAACACAGCGGCTCCCTGCGCTCAGTTGCCTCCTCTCTCCTCTCCTCTGCCCGGCTGACAGTTCCAGTGGGCGCGCTGAGCACTGCTGCTGACGGCAGCCGGAAAGGAGAGACATAGCCGAGGAGTGACATGATCGCAGGAAGACGCTGTGTTATTGGTACAGATAAGCATATTATTTATTATATAAAACAGACACAGGGGAACTTATTGTTCTAATACAGAGGGATGGGGGGAGCACTGTCACGAGTAGACAGTCAGAGAGGAGGGGGGGAGAGAACGGAGGAGATGACACAGGAGACAGAGAGCAGGGCTGCGGCTGATGGAGGCACGTACATTGACAACGGTGTCAAGGCTCAGCAGCCCTGATATATCATGGTCAAAGTACAGGGGGAAGGATATAGCCAGGCAGGATCAGACAGGTATTACAGGTGATACAGGGGACCAAATGACACAGCACAAGTGCTGTGCTGTATAAAATGCTTTAACCACTTCCGGACCGCCGTACGTCGTTTGACGGCGGCCACTTTGAAGTGGAATACCGTTGTTATGGTAGCAGATAGCTACCATAACCCCGGTATCTTTTTTTTCTGCAGGCGATTCCCTGCAAGATAAAAGTGATCTTAGCGGCGGATTTATTGTTGCCATAAGGTGAAGTTTCACCGGCGGCAGTTTGCTGCATGCCGCCAGGCCTTCACCAATTTCGTAAAATATGTCGTGTCGTGAACACGACACAGTAAACCAGGGGACATAGTGGACATTATGGACAGACTAGGACGGACCGATATAGGAAGGGGGACATGAAACTGGTACTATATAGTCCCGACGACTCGGAACTGTGGCAACAGTTACATGCACGGAGGTAGTCGGCGTCGGGACGAGAGA
>BLSH010149575.1:656327-668785 GCA_018402905.1 Glandirana rugosa | reverse complement strand
GAAGGCTGCGTCTGTCAGTGAACGGAAGAGAAAAATGGATTTTTTGTATAACTTACCGTAAAATCCTTTTCTCTGAGTTCACTGACAGACGCAGCACCCACCCCTCTGCGTTGGTTTTGTACAGCTTGTTACGAACTGATGTGCTATGCAGAGCAGGGGGATTATATGCTGAGGTGAGGACGGCCCCCTGGGAGCGGCCAACCTACGCTTTTGTTTGTTTTTGCCTAGTCTACTCCTAGTAGGATGAGCATAACCCCATGTGTCATAAGAAGGCTGCGTCTGTCAGTGAACTCGGAGAAAAGGATTTTACGGTAAGTTATACATAAAAATCCATTTTTTCCTGGCATTATGGTCCCACCCTTCAATGATGCCAAACCTGCCCCCGGACAGCCATCCTCAGCTCCCAGAGGGCAACATATTTGTATGTGACAATCTCGGTTACTTGGGGAGCCACAGCCAAGGCGGACTGAATCCCAGACACCTGATTCAAAACCTGGACTGTCCGGGTGAAATCTGGACAAGTGGTAACCCTAGCCTGAAGTCATAGCTGGCCAAGAATTCTCTGGGAAAAATAACACTCAGACAAGTTACGAGGTGTTAACCTGGTCACTGTTGTTTCCCAAAGATAGGACAAAACCATAATTTCAATGTCACTCTTCATTACATAGGAGAAAACCTGTATGTTCAATGTTGTTTAACGCCACCAACAGACACAGGTGTCCAAAGTGTAATCTAATTACGCCTCTTTATCTAGTCTATAGACCACTCTTCAAATGTTCTAAGCAACTTTTTATATGCTGCCATATTTGTATTTGTCATTTTAGTAATGTTCATAGAAAGTTGATGGGATTGCAGTATTGAATAATTTGGTTACCATCTGCCTTCGCAGGAACCACTGCATTATACCTCTTCCTAGGAATGCACCCCGACCTGAGCAGTAACTACCCTAGTTCGGAGACCTTTGAGGAGATCCAGTTCTTCAATGGGCAGAATTATCACAAGGGAATTGACTGGTATGCTTCCTCCATTTTTCTTTTGCCGGTGGCTGTTAGTAAAACAGCCATTCAGCCCAGGTTCACACTATTGCAATGTCATACATCACATGGGATTTACACCGCATTGCTGTGCAGATCACATGCGATGTCTGTGCAATTCGAATTCAGCCATACAGTTGCATGGCTCAACTTGCATTGGATTTGCACGAAAATGGTGTAGGAACCTTTTTTTCCCTGCACTGGAATTGGATCGCATAGGTGTTCACAACCATGCGATCCGATCCCTGTCCGAATTCACTGTTCGTACTGTGATCTGCAAACCGATCTGGGGGTGTCATCAACTTTGTATTGACACCAGCAGCGGTACGCAGAGGACAGTGTGAACTGCTTGCGAGGGAGATGCGATGCGGGAACCGACACGGGAATCGTGCTGGTTCCTGCATCGTATGTGTGAACCAGGGCTCAAATAATATATTTGTGCTTTGGTGCATTCTCGAAGGTATTAAAATGCAGAAAAACAGACTAAAGCATGCTTGTTCACACCAACTCGCACACGAAGATATGTCTGGACCGGTGAAGGGAAGAAATGGGGGCACCACCTAAAATAAAATTAATGTTAATATAATGGTAGCTGCTCCTGATTTGGTGAACCACCAAAATGCAAGTATAGTATATAGAAAGGGCACTACCTTACCAATGTGCTGTGAATAATAAACCACTATATGGAATAATAACCAATTAACAAATGTCCATAAAAAAACGTCAATAATCAACAAGTGGCTGTCAACAACAAATGACAGGCAGCCCCTCTCCTTTCCCCGCCCACTGGAAACCCCATAGTTTAGTCTCATTATACTCCCCGTTGCCAGTAGACAGGGAGAGATAAACCGCCAACTTGAAATAAAAAAGGTATTACACAATCATCTGCCTCTTTGTGGCTCATTGGTGGAGCTGTCTTTATTGAGCAGTGGTTCTCAACTCCTGTCCTCAGGACCCACCAACAGGCCAGATTTAAGTATTACCTTGGGGAGATGCAGACTAGAATACTGCAATCACTGAGCAGCAAATGATCTCACCTGTGATGTATTCCAGTTATCCTGAAAACCTGGCCTGTTAGTGGGTCATGAGGACAGGAGTTGAGAACCACTGTTATAGAGCCTACAATGGAGTTTGAGTGGACTAAAGCTGGCCATACACTATACGAGAAATCGTTTTAACTCATTTTCCTAAAATGAACATACGGCCGTGAGAGCAAACGATAGAGCACCTAATGCAAACCGTTTGGACGGGAAACACATTAACCTTTCAATTTATCGTTCGTTCGCCCGAAAATTTCCAAACTTGTCCTTCGTTATTTTGGCTCAAAAACGTCCCAACCAATTTGTGCCCATTAACTGGGCGAAAAACGAATGAGCTGTCCAAATGTCCGAATTTCAGACGATTTTTCATATAGTGCATGGGCCAGCATAAGTCTGGCATATCGATCAATTGGAGAGTTTTTCATAGATATATCCATGCTTGATGGTCACATTGTGGCCAAATGTTTCTGGTGAGTGCAAATTGAATATCCCATTTTGGGTGAAGCACTGTTTTTGATACATTGGAGCAAAATACTTTATAGACACAACGGGGTTGGAGTTATAGAAGTAGACTGGATCAATTTTTCTTGTATATAATTTTTATTTTTTGTTGATTTTGTTCATGTTTTGGGGAAATTTTTTATTCTATGTAATTTGTTGTTCAGTCACTTGTTGATTATTCACGTTTTTTTATGAACACTTGTTAATTGGTTATTCCATATTGTGGTTTATTATTCACAGCACATTGGTAAGTTAGCGCCCTTTTTATATACCATGTGTGGACTGACGTCCATTGTGTAAGGGCGATGCTTTGTGGTGTTATATTGCAAGGCACTGTTTGTCTATTTTTTAACTTTATTAAAGTGCAACAAAATGACACTTTATCCTGTTCCGTCTATGCACCACAGTGCATTTTAATGACATGGGGAGCTGTGAGTTATGCTGCGTAAAAATGCAACCTGCCTCAACACCGCATTTTCATGTGAGCAAGGCACGTAATAAACAATTGTGAATGACCTCTGTGAAAAAATGAGTATACCTGGCTAGGCTTGACTTTGTATCTCATCAGTCCAAACATTGTGTGCAACCTTGAAGCATATGTCAGTGGAAAAAAAAAAAATATGCAGTACGTCTCTGCAATGCATGCATATTTCCCCATGTTTTATCCCCTTGCAATATGTATAGCAAAATGTAAAATTAAAAAATATTTTGATCTGGCAGACACTGGTGTATTCCTAACATAGTATGAGGCAAGAGCCTGTCAAGCTAACTCTAACGGCCTATTTGTTTTTCCAGGTATATGGAGTATTTTCCCATTCCATCCAACACCACTTCAGACTTGTACTTTGAGAAGAGCGCCAACTACTTTGATTCAGAAGTAGTTCCCAGGCGTGTGGCTGCACTTCTCCCCAAAGCCAAACTCCTCACCATCCTTATTAATCCTGCAGACCGCGCTTACTCCTGGTATCAGGTAATGTAATTGTTAGATGACTAATGCAAGCTTCTAGTCTATTTTTTTCCTGTTACCAATGTATAGACCCACAGTGTTATTTCTTCCTTTTTTTTTTTTAACATTATTGATACATCTACTTTAACAGAAAATGTAATTTCTCCTTAGTTCATCGACGGACACAGCACTCCATTAATCCTGACTATAGGGTTATATTGTCTATACAGGAGTAGGACTAGGCAGAACAAAAAACTTTGCTACGCTCTATGGACCATCCTGAGCTGAAATAGAACCCCTTCCCTGCTATAGGCATTCAGTTTAGTAGTAGCAAGCCGTATTAGAAGTAACAAAACTCCATAGAGGGGTGGGTGCTGTGTCCGTCGATGAACTCTGAGAAAAGGATTTTACGGTGAGTACAAAAATCCAATTTGCTTTCTCGTCCATTGAAGGACACAGGAAATATTTTGCATTTATATTATACTGCCACCTACAAGAGGATTAGACACTGGCAAGCAAACTGTAGGCCAGCCCAGGATAATCACTCCTACCAGCATGCCTCCAATTTTCAAGTGTCCTATCAGGATGGATGTTTTTGTTTTTTTTTTCAGTGCTACTGTGCAAATTGCTAACCTATTTCTTGCTATCACCTTATTTTTTTTTGTTCTTTCAATCAATTGAAGTGCTGTGTCCTGCCCCGGTTTGGCTGGATGTTACGGAAATAGTCTGGAAGTGACCTTCGGGCACTGGTTTCTGCATGGGGCACGTTCCAAACTCTTCTAATATGAATTTGCTGTAGAGCTGTTTCCATGTCCAAGGCTGCTGGCATTGCCTGAGCATTTTTCCTGTCTCTTAAGACACACTTAGCGAGTTGGCTGGTCAGGCTGAGCATTGGGACCTTACCTTATTTATGTAGGTCGCTGAGCATCTTTATTCTCTATTCCCACTGGTTTTGCTTTGCAATGGGTTTACACTGTGGAACTGAGCTCTGGCGCCATCTGCTGGGTGGAATTTTCCACGCAACACACTTTCTTTCCCAGCCAAACCTCTGAGAAATCGGCACCTACTTGTAAAAAGCCACATGGAACTTTGGGGAGGCAGGCATCCCCGATGTACCAAGTGCTCCCAACTCACTTTCGACTGATTGTTTAGAGTCTGCTTGCAGCGCACCTACTGGCCACACTGACGTCTGCAGCCTAGAATTATGTTATTCTGTGCTCTTAATTTGGCGATACACTGGTAGATTTTTATTCGTTCAGCCTGCATAATGAAATCCAACAGATTATTTTATTCAGACTAAACGCAGTGGATGGTAACGACGTTAGCGGTAAATCCCTGCTAGTCACAGTGGGGATTTACTGCTGTTACAGCGGCACTACGTTTGCGGGCGCTTTTAACCCCGACAAGGGGTTAAAACATGGTTAAAAGTGCCCGCTCTCCACGCTTCCGAGGCGGTGTGCAGCTGATTCGGAAGCGCTACCCCCATTGTTTTCAATGGGCAGGGGCGGTGGAGGAGCAGTATACTACCGCTTACCGCACCGCTCCAAAGATGTGGCTTGCAGGACTTTTTGTAACTTCCTGCAAGCGCATCGCCCCAGTGTGAAAGCACTCCAGCTTTCACATTGGGGTGGATGGGGAGTGCCTTTTGAGGTGCTTTACAGGCGCTATTTTTAGCTAAATAGCATATGTAAAGCGCCTCAGTGTGAAAGGGGTCTTAGTCTGTTGCTCCTATCAGTATTGTCTCCAGCCTTGGGTCATTTAAAACTCCGGCTTTTCCCAACGGTTTCTCTACAGACACTGGAAACATCCTGATGGGTTATTTGCTCCCCCCAAAGCTCTTATTAGTCTTGTGTCTGTACAGTGAGGATTTTGTGCAGAAGCAGTCCATTCCCACGGTGGATCCAGTCATTTCCTGTCTTAACAAGATGATTACTATACCAGTGAAGGTGCACTTGCCTTTAGGACCCTAAATTGCCTATTAGGCACTTGGAAGTCCCCTCTAGAACACCCTTCTTGCTGGCAGGCCCTGTCTTCCACCCCTTCCTGGCTGTCACTTTGCCAAACGATGGTTGAATAGTCAAATACCTTAAAGAGATTTTGCCACTGCCGCGGTTGAATCATTGATTGTAGAACGCATAAAGCAAATGTGTACAAATTTAATTTTCATTTGGGGTGGTCTGCTGGTAGTTTCCGAGCTTATGTCTCACATGGGTCTCCGTCTGTACAGATGCATAGGGCACTTTGGAGAAAGTGCTGGACTTTGGAACTTGCATGTAGGATGGATTTGATCAGCATGACATTCAAAGGAGAACATGTCTTCGGATCTACTCTTCATACCATTATGAATTACGCTGCTGTTGAGAACAGCACCAAACTTTGTTTCATTACTCCTGCACCCTCCATGTCTAGTTTCCACAAACTTGCCTCTCAGGCCAATCAGTCTCGCTTGGCATCTTAAGTCTGTCAAATCCTCAAAAAAGCTTTCATCGGCAAGAAGGTGCACTTCTACTTTCCAGAACTGGTGGACATATGTTAGCCTTTGCAGATAATTGAACAGCTTGCAATCTCAGTTGCTTGAGCTTTGGAAGTGAACTTTCCTTTGTCACAACACAGGCAGATCTCTGTGGAGCCTTCTTGAGCCTTCTGGACCAAGTGTCATTGCCCCAGTTCTTGTGGCAGAACAGTTTCAAGGCTTTTATTACAACTGGTTTACAGTTTCTAAGCTCAAAAATGGTTTGTCTCCAGGTATAGGGATCCTCCTGTGTGACCGGTGGATGCTCTGGTGGCTGCATGGGATCAGTACACCCTAATCTGTGCCTTTCTTTTCCTGAAACTTTTTTCTCATATGCTTTGTTGCAGGATTGAGATGAAAGCATTCCAGTGATCCTTACTGCTCCCTGCTGGCCCAGGCAGATATGGCACACTATTAAAAACAAAACAATATCGGCGCCAGGCTAAAATTGATAAATGAACTGCTGAACACAGTAAGGATAAATTCCAACCTCAATTCAAATAGACAATAGAATGTGCAGCGCTATCACTAAAATAATAATTTACTAATACAGCATGAACAATCTATAACAATCAAAGTCCCATGGGTATCGATCCAAAGTATTAGATCCAAATGTAAGAAGAAATCAAGCATAGACTCCAGAGGAAGGGAAAACAGATATAAGTGTAAGGCGGCTTCTCAGTGTGCATAGACTGACTCCAAGGTAATCACGCAGTGCAGATAGTCTCCAACACCAAGGTATGTCAAGCCCCTCACCTTGCCTATCCGACCCTCTGCGGATCAGATCAGCCACCAACTACCTCCAAAGGAACAGCTGAGATGATAGATCTCTTTAGCATAAGCTGGACTCCTCTGTGCTGCTCACCGATCTCCCTCTCCTGGGTGTTATTGAACCAGGATGTTCCTGGTTCCACAGCTGCAACCTTGCCTGTTGTGCCACAGTGGAGCTCTGGAGTTATTGCAATGTTCTCCCAGCTTGATGCATTGCCTTGGACTCACTAGCCCCACCTGCTGCCAGTTGGCACACTGACTCGTTGAGACTCCTGACATGCTCCGTATTGTCCAAAACTTTCTGTATAGAACAGATTTACCGTCCTGCTTCCCGGAGCTGGATTTAATGGTAAAGCTGTCAAAACCCAAATTTTGAGAGAAAGAGGGACATCTTTAAGTCTTGTTTCCTACTATGCCAAAAGCAAGCATAACTGCTTACCATAATGTCTATCATCGAACATGGAAGGCAGACTTCACTTGATGTTAGCCTTGGGACTTCCACCCTAAGAGTTTCTTCATGGGACAAATCCTCTGTTTTCTGCTGCTGGTTCTGACCAGCATTTGGCTCTCAACACTATCAAGGCCAATATTTGTGCCCTCTCTGTTCTACCAGAGACCATGAACCTCACACTCCTTAATTAAGACCTTTGTACAGGGAGTCACCTATGTTGCTCTCCTATCCCTGTATGTTTCCTTGTCACTCAGTGACAGTCTGGTTTCCTCTGCACTTCAGAAACCACAGTTTGAACTCATTAGAGACATTACTCTATATTCACATACAAGGTGGTATTTCTTGTAGCCATCACCTCTACAAGACAAGTGTTTGAACTGGTGGCTTTACCCTACAAATAACGTTTTCTGGTTTGACACAGGGACAAAGTGGTGTTAAGGCCCAGGACTTCCTTCTTGCCTAAGGTAGTTTCTGCCTTTTACGTATACCAGGGCATTGTTTTTTTGTCCAGCTTTATTTCCGCCAAAAGGAATTTCACTCAATTGTCTGGATGTAGTTTGGGTTGTGCAAGTATGTTTGTCAGCCACGGCTTCTTTCATGAAGACCAATCCTTTTTGTAATGCCAGATAGCCCCTGGTTCTTGTTCCACCATTTCTAGGTGACTCAGGTAGTCAAGGATCAGTTTCCACTCTTTCCTGTAAGGGAGTACTCCACTAGATCTGTGAGTGCTTCTTGGGCTTTTTGGCATTAAGCAACTGTTTATTTTGTAGATGTGCAAAGCTGCCACCTAATCTTCTGTTCACACGTGCCTAAGATCTACCAGGGGGCCCATTTGATGTCAGTTTTTGTGAGTAAAGTTCTTTAGATGGCTCTTTGAGCTGCATGCAGTCCCTAGTGTCTAGGTTGTTGTTGCTTTTTTTTGGACCTGTTAGCAGTTTTTTGCTGTGTTACCCAACCCCTCCGTTGCACTGATTTGGGTGTCCTAAAGCGTAAAGTCTTCCTTTGCCCCTCAGTAAATGCGAACAAAAATTGCACTATTGTACTTGCTGTAAAATACTTTACTTTGAATTCATTAGGGGATAAAGGTTATTCCCTGAACTTAGGGTCATGCTCTCTATACTGCCTTGCTACAAAACTGGTAATAGATGTCCCCTGGGCTGTCCTACAGTTTTTGTTTGCCTGTGTCCAAACCTTATTTAGGCAACACTGTACCCCAAACATTCAGTGACTCTCAGTAAGCTCCAAGAAAAGGAGCTGTAGTGGAGATCAGAGCTGCAGTGGACTGGTGGCGGTAGTAGGAGACTGGGTGATGGGGTGGGTTATTTCTCGGGTTATTTCTGTGTGGCGCTTCCTTCTTGCTTTCTCTAAATATTTGCAACATTGAAAATACATCTCGCCATCTGTGATATTGTGAGCCCTTCACTTTGGCTGGCCCAGAGTTTGTTAAAACCATGTGGGCACTGTCAAGCTTTAACAAGTGTTTTGCTTTTGTTTTTTGATGCCTGTTTTAGTATCATTCATTAAACAAAGAAAAACTTTTTCCTACAAAAAAATTATAAGATCGTTTAGGGATCACCAAGTTAAGTTTTTTGTATTTCCCTTTTAGCACCAGAGAGCCCATGATGACCCTGTGGCCCTCAAATATACCTTCCAAGAAGTCATTACTGCTGGGCCTGACACTCCTTCAAAGTTACGAGCTCTACAGAACAGGTGCCTGGTCCCAGGATGGTACTCCACTCATATTGAACGCTGGCTAAACCACTTTCACGCTAACCAGGTAACTAATGCCATTGTCCATTACAGTTAACATGTCCTTTTTGTAACCAATGTTTCACAAAAGAAGTAATATTGTTCTCGGTTTAGAAAATTAAAGGTGCACCCCAGCCAAAAGAATCCTTAAATTGTTACTAAACCCACAACAGTAAAATCACTGTATGTGCCACTGTTTGATCCTGTCTTCTCTGACCCTCCCCTTCTTCCATTGTCCCAAACCCATCTCCTTTATAGAATAGAGCCTTGGTGGCAAGCTGCACATGCTCACAGTGTGGTGCATATTAGAGAGGTTTTTTTTTTGTTTTGTTTTGTTTTTTTTCTTGGGAGAGTGCATGTGGTCAGCACAGGAACAATTATCTCCGTCCAGACAGGATCAGGGATCATGAAGCCTCATAGGACAATCAGGGGAAAATTAAAACTCCTCCTACAAGCTTTACCCATTGCTCTGCTGGACACTGGTGGAAGTCACAAGACTGCTATATACAGGCACATGTTAAAAAATTAAAACATCATCAAAAAGTTAATTTATTTCAGTAATTCATTTCAAAAAGTGAAACACACATATTATATAGATTCATTAAACATGGAGTGATATATTTCAAGCATTTCTTTATTTTAATTTTTAAGATTATTACAGCTAGTGAAAACCCAAAGTATCTCAGAAAATTTGAATATTGTGAAAACTTCAATATTTGTATTTCAATATTTGTACAATATTTGTACTTTGCACTCTAATCAGCTAATTGACTCAAAATACCTATAAAGGTTTCATGAGCCTTTAAATAGTCTGTCTGGTTCAATAGGTTACACAATCATGGGGAGGACTGCTGACTTGACAGTTGTCTAGAAGACAGTCATTGAAACCCTCCACAAGGAGGGTAAGTCACAAAATACCATTCCTAAAGAAGCTGGCTGTTCACAGAGTGCTGTATTCAAGAATATTAATGTAAAATTGAGTGTAAGGAAAAAGTAGAAAAAGCTGCACAAGCAACAGGTATAACTGCAGCCTTGAGAGGATTGTAAGCAAAGATCATTCAAGAATTTGCGGTAGGTTCACAAGGAGTGGACTACGGCTGGTGTCAGTGCTTCAAGAGCCACCACACACAGACGTATTCAGGACATGGGCTACAACTGTCGCATTCCTTGTGTCAAGCCACTCCTGAACCAGAGGTATCAGAATCGTCTTGCCTGGGCTAAGGAGAAAAAGGACTGGGCTGTTGCCCAGTGGTCCAGTCCTTTTTTCAGATGAAAGTACGTTTCGTTTGGGAAACGAGGTCCCAGAGTCTGGAGGATGAGTAGAGAGGCACAGAATCCAAGTTGCATGAAGCCCAGTGTGAAGTTTCCACAGTCAGTGATGATTTGGGGGCCATGTCATCTGCTGGTGTTGGTCCACTGTGTTTTATCAAGTCCAAAGTCAGCACAGCCCTCTACCAGGAAATTCTAGAGCTTCCATCTGCTGACCAGCTTTATGGAGATGCTGATTTCATTTTCCCTCAGGACTTGGCACCTGCCCACACTGCAAAAAGTACCAATACCTGGTTTAATGATCATGGAACCAGACTGAGAGACCATTTAAAGGCGCAGGAAACCTTTACAGGTGTTTTGAGTTAATTAGCTGATTAGAGTGTGACCCCATGAGTCTACAATATTGAAGTTTTCACAATATTCTAATTTTGTGAGATACTGAATTTTGGGTTCTCACTAGCTGTAAGCCATAATCATAATTAAAAGAAAGACATGCTTGAAATACATCACTCTGTATGTAATGACCTATATAATATGAATTTCCATTTTTTAATTGAATTACTGAAATAAATTAACTTTTTGATGATTGTCAAATTTTTTGAGATGCACCTGTACTGTTGATGAGAAAAGGTATTTAGCAGTTTATATTTACTATAATAATTGTGTTTCCATGTTCTGTGTACTGTGGGAGACCAGATATAGTGAATGCAGGGTCCTGGGTTTAGTAACACTTTAAAATCCATGCAGGATGCAAAGCCTGAGGATTTCACTTGTTATCTAGGTGTTGCTTATTATGGTCAATGTATTTGCTTATCATATCTGCCTATAGCCCCCCATAGTAGACTCTCGCTTTGACATGTTGATGCACTAAAGTATATCTTAATCCAATCACAAAAAGCTTGTATACATCTCGTATATATCCTTAAATACTTTACTATCAGATGATCCTATATGGAGGTCCTTGTGCAGGCACTTCAAGTTATCGAATAATAACTATCCCCTATTTACGCTAGTGCTTTTGTCACCCTGTTAAATGCACCCTTGGTGGGGACTGCAGGCAGCCATGCTGACACATATTGCCCAGGTATGGTCCACTTTAGTCAGCCAACACTGGAGCAGATACCAATAGACAGAAAGTGTCTGAAAGAGGTTGGAGGAGATTGGCAGCAGTGAGATATGAAAAAAACTGAAAATAGTATTTGTTTCTCATTCCTCAGAAAGGCTTTAACCTTCGGGTTATACCATTGCCTCCCACTACCAAGATGCCTCCATTTTTTTTTCCCCCAGTACCTTTTTTCCTCTTAGTTTTTTTTTTAACTCAATCAAGACTGGAGCATTGTCTCTTCAGTTGCAGCTATTTGACATGACAGACCTCTGGCTTTTTAAAATACCTTTTTCCAAGTCATCTTCCAGGACGGCTTACAGAGAGAGAGGCTCCTCCCACCTAACAGGAGACACATGATCCACATTATAAAAAGACTGCTCACCAGTAGTACCTCAGTATATGTTTTTCCTCCGGCCTGACAAGAACTCTAAAGAAGTTTGTTATTTTTATGGCCTTCGTGCCAGGTGGCAGGGGCCTCCCGGCTACAGCATACCAGAACAGGGGCAGTGAACCTGGGGGTGCATGTGGCTTGGGCTTGTTCAGGCTGCCCTGGAAAAGGAGCCTTGAACTTTTACTCCAGGAGACCCCCCTCTCTCCAAGGGAGTCCGGTCAACAGCGGTGCCTGTAGTTCAGGTACACTGGTAGTGTGCGATTTTGACTCAGTGTGTCTTCCGGGGGACAGTGCGGTCTAGTGGTGTCCTGATGCTTGCAGGGCGGCCATGTTATTGGTAGCAAACACTGACCTAGTGGCTGGGGCTGCAAGCTCCATGCACTGTCACAAGAAGAGGCGTCTGATCCACAGCGCCAGACCGGGATCCACACTACTTGACCTTTCAGGGCTACAGAGAAGATGGTTGAAGCCATTTTGTTCTGTGCTGGTAAAAGCTCCGGTGGAGACTGTAAGCAGGAAGCAGGTCTGGGACACCTGCAGACTCTGACCCTAAGGTAAGAAAGAGGCTAAGACAAGTTTGTCCTTTCTTAGGGTTCGGTGTACGTGGGGGTCCAAGTGACGGGGACAAGACCATACGACATCGGCCCTCCGGGGACGGTGGACCGTGCTTCCGGTATTTTTATTGTTTG
>BLSH010149575.1:635843-654698 GCA_018402905.1 Glandirana rugosa | reverse complement strand
TGCCTGCAGGTGTTGGCCTTCTGATAGCATTTAGTTGCACACTTCAAGGCTTATTCAAAGGTGCCAGAAGCTTTCATTTGTCCTAGATTTGGATATGTTATGAGCTGGGTGGTTTTATCTGTCTCCCACCTTAGTGTGCACTATATAAAGTAAGTTAAGGATGCAGCATTCTCTGTTAATTTACATTGTTTAAATATACAGTTAAGACTCAGTTTTGCTCTGTTCCAAATAAGGTATTTGGTTATGTCTGCAAGCTGAAGCTGTACCTACTATAGGGTAACAGTATCTGCTGTGCACTCCAGTGTGTGTGCCTAGACTTCTGTCACCCGGAGCTCCCTGAGTTCCACCATATAAATATGTAATGGATTGGAGCCAGAGACTGGGCTATAATTATGACTTATGATTCTAACAATTGTTGGCTTTGTGGCATTGTCATTAGTTACGTATAAATGGCTGTGTGTGGGATATTAGATAAATACTTTGTCTCTGTCCTTCTACTTCTCCAAGTATGTTATAACTCTATGCATTTTAATGCTCAACATTGGAGCTTATGCTTGTGTTTTATTCTTATGGTAACATTGTGGTTCATGCCTCATATGCGATCTAATATATTATCTCTGAGGCTACATTTCCAATGTTGCGACCCAAAGGTTGCGTGATTTGGAGTGCGGCTTTTGATCTATCTTCAGTCTCTGGATTTGGGTTGCATCAGAGATCGCATCTCTATGGTTAAAGGACCCTTTCTTGGGTCGCTGTAGCCTTGAATCGCATAGGTTGAAACAATTGCCATTTGAAATCTATGGGCTGTGACTTGTCATGCGATTTTATGTTCGGGGTCGCATGGCGAGTCGCACTAGTAGTAACTGAGCTGGAAGTTTAGCCTTCATTGGTATAGATGGCTGTATGAATTGGAAGGCTTTTAACGGACCTTTACATTGTCCTAATGCATTAAGGTTCATACACGGCAAGGGTATCTTCATGCAATTTCTAAAAACATGCCATATGAACATAGCCATTTTGTCCTGTGCTGGTATAGTCTCCAGTGGAGACTGTAAGCAGGAAGCAGGTCTGAGACACCTGCAGACTGACCCCAAGGTAAGAAAGAAGCTAGAACTGGGTTTCTCCTTTCTTACTCCCTGGTGTAGGGTACACCAGAGGTTTTGGGGTCACTCTCTGTACAATCCACAGACCAGCAGGGTGGGTCTGTGGAGTCTGGCTGTTTGAGTATCCCTCTTTTTCCTACCAGTGGTGGGGCTTCATTTGGGTCTCCCTAGGCAGCTGAGTGCTGGTCATGGTATGATAGTCTGCACCCTCGCCTCTCCTTATAAAAGGCTCATACCACCTTGTGTCCTCTCCCTGTAGGACAAAGGAAAGGAGCAAAAGGGGAACCGCCTAAGGGACAGATGCACAGCCTGCACGTACAGATTATCTCCCGCTTGGATATCAGCTCCAGTGCTGCAGCACTCTGGGACGCAGGTGTCGGGCTGGTGGCCCTCTGGCTGTTGCGGGACTGCGGGTCCCATGAGGCATTGCAGGGCTGACAGTTACAAGCATGACTCCCACAGGTGGGGGCATGGTGGGACTTGTGGTCCCGCGGCGGGTGGAGGGCCGCTGGTTTGGCGCCCCTGCTCTGGGAAGTTTCCTAGAAAGCATTGCAGAGAAATGACAAGGTTTCTTGGTTCTCGCAAAGATTCCTCCACCGCTGGAGGAGAAGCAGCTATTCTAATGAGCACTGAGGCTCTAGTGGAGCACTCCCTTTTGGGTCAGGCACCATTTCTTCAATTGCTGAGCTGATTAATATGGATTGATCACGGCAGCTGGTTTCCCCAAATCTTTTTTGGAGGGAATATTGCACAAGTGCATCTCTTTTTTCACAGCCTTCCTAACAGAACAGCTATAGCAGGTCAAAGTAAATATTCTGTTAATGGTACAGGCTCAGTTGTCTGAAGTGGTGATCTGCATAACTTGCCACCAGTATCACAATGTGCCATATGAAGTCAGACTTCCAACGCTGGGCAGAGCGCCTGTCATTTATAAAATTGTCAGGTTCTTTTTTTACCCAGTTCTTTTCCAAACACTCAACAGCTACCATACCAGCTTTTAGAGGGGAGAAGGGTCATAGGTGTGGGCATATGCATTTTGAGTATGTATAGCATTGTGGCAGAACTCTCGCTGGATTACTGCAAGGGCCTATTGTCTAAATGTCCATAGGCATCTCTTGAATGAAGATTATGTAGTAAGATCTATAGATTGGCGATCCTCTAGTTTGCTTGTTCGGTTCTGGAGCCCAGATAAAAGCAAGAGGGTGTCAAAATATTACTATCACAAGGTGATTAAAATATGCAGTGATGGAAGCTTACCAGGCATCATCACTCTTTTCTCTAGAAAACATCAAAGCTCTTTCCAACAGAGCATGGGCCATTTCTTGGGCTGACAGCATCATCAAGTCTCATCCCCAGATCTGCAAGTCAGTAACCAGGTCCAGCTTCCAAACCTTTGTGAAAGCTTTCCAACCGGGAAACCAGGAACAGATTGTTGGGAGGAGGTTGCTTAAAGCTGTGGTCCCACCCTAATCATGTAGTTCTATGTTATCCTCTCTGTAAGCCGTCCTGGAAGATGACTTGGAAAAACAGAGTTATTACCTGATAACTCACTTTTCAGGAATCTTCCAGGACGGCTCCAATTCCCCCCCCTTAATGATCAACTTGTCTATAACATATGGTTATGGGGGTATAACTGTAATTTAAGTTGATGGTTTACCAATAGAGTAATACTGTATATATATCAGAGCCTTCGGTTATTTGTTTAATACTGAGGTACTACTGGTGAGCAGTCTTTTTATAATGTGGATCATGTGTTTCCTGTTAGGTGGGAGGAGCCTCTCTCTCTGTAAGCCGTCCTGGAAGATTCCTGAAAAGTGAGTTATCAGGTAATAACTCTGTTTTCTGGACTCGGGGGAGAATTGGGGGATGTTTGTTAACTTTTGAAGACGATTGAACAGTTTGCATCTCAGACACTTGGGTATGGGAGTTGGTATCCCAGGGCTTCAACCTGGGCTTTTGCTCCCTGACCCCTCCTCTGTTTCTTACCTACAGCCTTCCTGTTTCTCCACACAGATTAGCAAATCCCTGTCAAGCTCTCAAAGTTCTTCCTGATCATGGTAACATAGCTCCAGTTCCTGTGGCAGAAAGGTTCCAGGTGTTTTTGCAAACTGTTCACCATTCCCAAACGATGTGAATTATCAATATATATGTAAAGCGCTGCGTAAATTGACAGCGCTATAGAAGTACTTAAAATAAATTCCCTAACCCAAAGGAGACATTCACCCCATTCCAGATATAAAAGCTGTAAATATATTAATTCCAAAGCTTCTGCATGGAATCTAGCAAATCTTTCATCACTTATATGTCCCCATCATTCTAGCGCATCAGTGGTTCCTGCAGGTTGCTGTAGGGCTGCTGCACTACCGGTTCATGGCCTTTTGGTTGCACCTTGGGTATTCATTAAGCTGCTGGCTGCAATTCTAGTCCTGATGTGCTTTTGTGGAATCCCCATTTTGGGATACTTGGAATACCCCTTGTTGAGGAAAACTTCAGCTTGAACCCTGTTAGACGATGTTCACCATACAGCAATGTTACAGCAATTTGGATGGATCCAGAAACAGTCGATGGAACTGACTCATCATTTGGAATATCTGGGTCTAGTCCTGGACACAGCTCAGGCCAGAGTGGTCCTTCCACAGCAGAAACTTCAGACACTCTAGTCTCAGATTTGAACTGTCCAGTTCAGAAGCTATTTGACTTTTTGCATAAGAGTCCTGGGTCTTATGATAGGAAGGCCATCACATTTGCCCAGTTTTACTCGAAACCTCAAATATACAACATTTTGTCTTCCTGGGATAAGTCAATTCAGTCTATGGACAGACAAATTTGTCTATCAACAAAAACCAGGTTGTCCCTGGCCTTGTGGCTCAGGAATCAGGGAAGCCTTTCCTTCCTGTCTTTTGGAGGATCCATGCAGTGAACACCAGCCTTTTGAGATGGGGAGGAGTCCTGCGCACCCTTTTGGTACAGGGGACTTGGTCTTGTTTTCCAATCGACATCCAAAAACTTGGGCAATTTGGCTTTCTCTGCAGCATTGGGCCATCTTACTAAAGGGTCATCTGATGATTTAGTCGGATAATGCCAGAGCAGTGTTGTACCAACCATCGGCAAAGAACCAGAGGTTGATCAGATTTTGTTTCCTGGTGCATAACTTTACATTCTAGCCTTGTCAGCAATTTACATTACAGGCCTAGACAATTGACAGACAGACTTCCTCAGTCAACAGTGCCTGGACCCAGGAATGTTTCTCTACACTCGGAGGTGTTCCAAGACCTGTGTTGCAGGTTAGGGAGGCCAGATGTGGATCTCTTGGCCTCCAGTTTTAACAGCAAACTGCACAATTTTGTCTCCAGGTACAGGAATCCTCTGAAATATGCCTTTCCTCCCTTAAAACTTCTTCATCCTCTGCTTTGCAGGAACAAGAGTGAACATTTCAGTGATTCTCATTGCTTCAGACTGGCCAAAAAAGTTGTGGTACATCAACCTGGTAAGATTCCTCCAAGCGCTCCATGGGCTCTTCCAAATTGTCAGGATCTTTTGTCCCAAGGACTGATTTGCCAACCTGCTTCCCAGTTGCTGGCTTTAACGGCATGACTATTGAAGCCCAGGTTCTGTGGTAGAGGGGCATATCTAAGTCTGCACTCCCAAGGTACTAAAAGGTAGACAGGACTACTTCTCAAAAGGTTCATCGTCGGACATGGAAGGCATACTTCACTTGATTTGTGTCTCAGGCTTATTCCAGGAGTTACTCCATAGGATGAATACTCTCCTTCCTGCATCTGGGTATAGACCAGTTTTTGGCTTCGAGTTTATGTTCTGTTACAGATACCGTTGACTTCTCACTGTTTGATTAAGACCTTTTATACAGGGTGTTTCCTTTGTGGCTCGCCCCATACATTCCCTTGTGACCTGTGGGATATGAATCTGGTTCGCTCTGCTTTAGTTCCTAAACCTCTAGAGAAATGAATTCCTTTATTTCCAGCCACCAGGTGGCTTTTCGATGTGAGTTTCAGTTCACTATTGTCTGGATATGGTTAAGACTGTGAGGCTTTATCACTTAGCCACTTCTTCTTTCAGGAGGACTAATTCCCTTTTTGCAATCCTGAATGGACGCTGTAAGGGTGCAAAGGCTTCTCATTCCACCATCTCTGGGTGGCTCAGGCAGCCCATCATTCAAGCTTATAATCTCAAGGATCCACTCTTTCCTGTTAAGGCACTCTCAGCTAGATTTGTGAAGTGCTTTGAGTTTCAGGATCAAGAAACCGTTTCTCAGATTTTCAAGGTGGTCATCTGGTCTTCAATTTACATGTTCTATGAGTTCTATCAGGTGGACATTGGCTGGCTTCAGACGTAAGGCACTTTAGACAATTAGAACAATATCTTCTTTTTTTTTTTTTTGAGCTGCAGTGTGCATGAGCCCTAATGCCATTATGAGAGCTCAAAGCTTTTCTTTTGTTTGCTTTCTCCTATCTTGCCATTTATTTCTTTTTTTTCTTCTCTTCACCCTTTTCTCTTGATTGCCCACTGCGCATATTGGTTTTTCAATGGCCACCTGCTGTCTTTCCAGTGTTCAGATGGAGTAGTGGATCATATCCTCAATTGTTGAGTTTCTCACATTGTTGAGGTGTCTCCTCATTTGCAGGACTTTCCCCATACACACCTTACGCATGTTATTGTTGGTGTACTTCAGACTGTATATGGACCCTGCTCCAACCATTGTGTCTTGTTACATTTTCTTCTCATGCTTTTCCTTGGTGCATAATGTATCTTTGTATTTTTGATAAATGTTAAAATCTTTTGTGAAAGAAAAAAAATCCTTTCGTTTGCTAAAGCGAACAGTTGCCAGAATATTTCCATAAAAATAGGATTTTTGTACTCGTCATAAAATTCTTCTCTTGGAGTCCATTGAGGGACACAGGTCCTACCCCTTTTTTTCATGCTCTCAGCACTGCTTTGCTGTAAAACTGAGGCTTGCAGGTAGCCGAAGAAGTTATCCTGACCTAGACTAAATATGTCCATCAGTGGACTCCAAGAAAAGGATTTTATGGTGAGTACAGAAATCTTGTCTTTTAAAAATGGAAAAGTAATATGGCAATTGTTTACTAAAGCAGTATGTCTATCATATAAACAATGTCACCCACTTAGGGTTTAAATCTACTTTAGGAGTTTCAGACCATATTGTGTTTGTTGTGAATACAGTGTGACAAGTGGAACAAATCTTGTCTTGTGATGTTTAGGTAACAATCCAACAGTACTCAGACAACCACTCAGTTTATATGCATATGCATCTTTTACCTCATCTTTAGCAAACTGTTCACTAAGTTTTCCTGCTGCTCTGAACACAATTTTGTTCTGTACAACTTCTGTAACTTGGGCTACAGTGGGTGAGGTCCAGAATCTAGCCTACAAATTTAAGATTTAGAAGAATATGGTTTTTCCAAAATAACAAACTACTGACAGTTGGATGCTTTAGTTATCAGGGATGAAAAAAAGATAAATTCCCTGAATGCGTTTGCTTGATTTTTCTTTCACAATAATTTTATTAAGAAAAAAAATGTGTGCACACATAAGAAGCAAGTAACGTACATCAAGATAAGAAGTAACAGTTGTCAGAAGACTAGGCTGTCCACAGCACTGACAAATGGGTCTATTATAGACCATAATGAACTGACAATAACAAAAGTGAGATGACGATATAACCTTACAGTCTTCTAAGGAAATTAGAAGAGATACAGTTGTGAACAAATGTTCTTGGAAAAATAGGCATTGCAAAAAAAAAAATCCCCAAAGATGGTGATCTAGACCAGTGGTTCTCAACCTCAGTCCTCAAGTACCCCCAACAGGCCATGTTTGCAGGTTTTCCTTTATCTTGCACAGGTGCTTTAAATCCGAGTCCATGACTTGGTATTTTGGACCGCTATTTTATCTGAGGCTGGGTTCACACCTATGCGTGTGTGTTTCCCTGCATCCAGTACATATAGCAGGAGATTGTGACAGGCTCTTTATGGAGCCGGTTCACACATTTCAGCAGTGGCTCCAGTGCAAATTGCACAGGAGCCCTGTGCGTCTTTTGGTCTTTTTCATGTCCGAATTCAGCCCAAAATTCAGGCTGAAATCAGATCTGAAACGGTGAATGGAGCCACTGTGTTCTCTAGTGTGAACCCAGCCTAAGAGAAATTCCCAAAACATGGCCTGTTGGGGGTATTTGAAGACTGAGGTTGAGAACCACTGATCTAGACAGCACCTGGGGTGGACATGTATATGACAGAGGCATAAAGGGCAAGCCAAGATTTGATTAGGCTATCAGTGCTCAATAAGGTGGCCCAGCATGAGGGCAACTGATATGGAGCAAAGTGTGGCATTAGAAGAAGAAGAAAAGGAAATAGAAGCAAGGAGAGGAGGGTAAAGGAGTTGAAGGAATGGGACACCCCCCTCTCCAGGGAGTCTGTGGCTAATGCAGCTGAGCACGATAAGAGTCCAAAAACACGTAGTTGGTCTCATCAATGAAAACTGGTCGAACCAGGGCTGCCAAATGCATAAGAATTTGACCGGAGTATGTGTGAGTATTGCTGTTTGCTTTTTATTCACCAACGTTCCGTGTACCCGTCGTTTTATTGCCTCGAAGGAATGGAATGGCAGTTTCCATGCCTTCACGATTATGAGCTTGCTACTGCATGTTGCCTTTTTGTCAGTCCCTATATATATATGGGCTTATGAAGCAATACCTTCCATAGCTTTTTGCATATGTTTGATTGCAAAATCGTATTGACCAGAGTATAAACTTGAATCCACAGACCTTTAGCCTTAGAACATGTCCTGTATATATGCTTCACATCACCTGGGTCAGAGCAACCCCAAAAGCAATGAGCTAGATATGAAGGTAGGTACTTTTGCAATACTCACTGGGGTATAATACCATCCGAACATAACCTTAAATGAGTTCTCCAATGCTACAACTTTCCGCAATGAGCGGAAAAGAGCCTCCCACATCTTGGACCAATCTTCAGGGAGTTGTGGGGAAATTAAGTCTGCCTTCCAGCGTGAGCAATTGAAAGGAGTTTGGGCATTGGAGGCATTCAGAAGGGATGAGTACAGTAATGAAGTGCTTGATTTTTCTAATGGAAGCTGATTCAATCCGTTTGAAACTAGCATAAAAGGGAAAAAGCATGCATGGGCAAAGCAGTATGGCAATATACAAAGGATGATTTTTAATTGACAGGAGCTGAAGTAGAGTTGTCTGAACTGTGTTTGAATTGCCTTTCTAAAAGTTGATTGAATGACATGAATCCTTATCTTCCAGATACTGGTTTTAGATGGCAAGTTGCTGCGTACTGAGCCTGCCACTGTAATGGAATCTGTGCAGAAATTCTTAGGAGTTGCGAATGCTGTGGACTATCACAAAACACTGGCGTGAGTACCTATGCTTTAATACATGGTTTCTACTGGGCTGCTGAGAAGGATCTCGAGTCTTTCTGCAGTTCAAGTACATAAAGTCTTTCTTTTTTTCTCTACTGCCTCTTGTACGGTCCTGTGGAAGATTTGCATATGAAGCAAACAGTACTATCCTGTAAAAACACAAATAATGATCACATTCATATAACAAGAGTTATGGAGAATACAAGACTGTAACTGCGAGTTCCTCTTGTAAAACAAATACTGCGTTTTATTGCTCTTATAAAATCTAAAATGGATCTTACATATATGTTAAAGAGCAGCATACTTTTTTCCAATCTACATGCTTTTCATTTGGCAAGACAAGTCTATCATTAGGACTATTATGTATAATCCATAATACCAGCATTTGTATCTTTTTTTTTTTTTTTTTTCCAGGTTTGACTCCAAGAAGGGATTTTGGTGCCAACTTCTGGATGGTGGGAAAACTAAATGCCTGGGGAAGAGTAAGGGGAGGAAATACCCAGATATGGATTCAGATGTAAGTTTCCTATAAAAACTGCAGCGGTCTTTCAGTGTTGCACACTTTTGCAGTAGATTTCCACTTGCAGAATCAACAGCAAGCCACAGACCAATGTAAATAGACCACAGAGCAACCACTTTAGTACCTGATTAGTTGTTTGGTTCCACTGCAAATTTTTAAGCAGTAGTTTGTTTGGATAGCAGAAACTCAAAATCCTTGATGTGAGTGGGTTAAAATAACTGCCACTTTCACAGGAAAAAACAGTTGCTGACTGCACATACATGCAGTAGCTTTCAATGCAACCCCCCCCCCCCCCCACGCACATGCGCGCGCACACACACACACACACTCTCTGGCAGAATACCAGACTGGCCAGATTGGGAAAAGTTTAGTCACTATATGGTAGTTTTGGAGCTTTCTCATTCTCCTTGCATTATTATTGGCCCATCATTGTGCTGGGCTGCTTTACTGGTCAATATGTACAGTGGGTATAAAATGTCTACACACCCCTGTTGTGTAAGGTTTCTGTGATGTAAAAAAAATGAGATGATAAATAATTTCAGAACTTATTCCAATTTCATTTGGACCTATAAACTGTACAACTCAATTGAAAAACAAGCTGATATCTTTTTTTGGGGGGGAGTAAAAATGAAAAAAACTAAAATGTTGCATAAATGTGCACACCCTCTTATAACTGGGGTGTAGCTGTGTTCAGAATTAAGCAATCACATTAAATAGGAGTCAGTGCACACTTGCCATCATTTAAAGTGCCTATGACTGTTCTCAAATAAAGTTCAGCTGTTCTAGTAGGTCTTTCCTGACATTTTCTTGGGTGCATCCTACAGCAAAAGTCATTGTCCACAGAGAGCTTCCAAAGCATCAGAGGGATCTCATTGTTAAAAGGTATCTGTAAGGAGAAGGGTGCAAAAGAATTTCCAAGGCATTAGATATACCACGGAACAAAGTGAAGACAGTCATCATTAAGTGGAGAAAATATGACACAACAGTGACATTACCAAAAACTGGACGTCCCCCCAAAATTGATGAAAAGACGAGAAGAAAACTGGTCAGAGAGGCTGCCAAGAGGCCTACAGCAACATTAAAGGAGCTGCCGGAATATCTGGCAAGTACTGGCTGTGTGGTACATGTGACAACAATCTCCCATGTTCTTCATATGTCTGGGGTAGAATGGCAAGACCGAAGCCTTTTCTTATGAAGAAAAACATCCAAGCCCAGCTAAATTTTGCAAAAACACATCTGAAGTCTCCCAAAAGCATGTGGAAAAATGTGTTATGGTCTGATGAAACCAAGGTTGAACTTTTTGGCCATAATTCCTAAAGATATGTTTGGCGTAAAAACAACACTGCACTTCACAAAAAGAACGCCATACCCACAGTGAAGTGGCGGTGGCAGCATCATGCTTTGGGGCTGTTTTTCTTCAGCTGGAACAGGGGCCCTAGTCAAGGTAGAGGGAATTATGAACCGTTCCAAATACCAGTCAATATTGGCACAAAACTTCAGGCTTCTGCTAGGAAGCTGAATATGAAGAGGAATGTCATCTTTCAGCATGACAACGACCCAAAGCATACATCCAAATCAACAAAGGAATGGCTTCACCAGAGGAAGATTAAAGTTTTGGAATGGCCCAGCCAGAGCGCAGACCTGAATCCCATTGAAAAACTGAGGGGCGATCTGAAGAGGGCTGTGCACAGGAGATGCCCTCGCAATCTGACAGATTTGGAGTGTTTTTGCAAAGAAGAGTGAGCAAATATTGCTAATTCAGGATGTGCCATGCTTGATAGACTCATACCCAAAAAGACTAAGTGCTGTAATAAAATGAAATGGTGCTTCAACAAAGTAGTAGTTTAAGGGTGTGCACACTTATGCAACCATATTATTTTATTTTTACTTCCCTCCAGGAGAAAAAAGTTCTGAAATTATTTATCTTTGTCTAATTTTTTTATACATCACAGAAACCTGACATTTTAACAGGGGTGTGTGGACTTTTTATATCCACTGTACCTGTCGGCACCTTTTTTCTGTTTACGCATGAAATTATGTTCCAAACTAGTGCATCCAACTGACCAAATTAATTAATTATCATAAATGAATAAACAGATTTGTGCAAACATATAAAAAAGTGTTAATGTTCTCAGTTTTTATAGCAAGAAGTCTGTGCCGTATCATCCACGTGCTCAGGAAATTCCAGAGATAACCTAGCACAAGCTGTTGGCTATTAGGCAATTTCTGAGGGGTTTTACTTCCTCCTGTTCCTCCTTATTACCCTGCAATATAAAAGCATAATAGGCTAGTATGCATCGCATACTAGTTTATTATGTGACAGTTACCTGCATTGGAAGCCCGTGCTGTCCCTGCTCCAGGAAGCGTCCATCTTCGCTCCTCTTCCTTCCAGGGCCACGGACTCCAACTCTGATTTGCCGGAGCCACGTGACGTCACTCGCGCGCCTGGGAGCCACCAATCTCGCCACAATCTAAGTGAAGAAACGGCCCAGAGGCTGTTTCTTCACTGTGCATATGCCCGATGACGTCGGCACATGCAAGTACTCTGTATATTTCCTAAACCGTGCAGGTTTAGGAGATATGCAGGGCACCTACAGGTAAGCCTTATTATATCAAGAGTTGACAACCACTTTAAAACTTGGAATAGAGCTGTCTGCACACAGAAGCAAGGGGAAGGAATCACAACTGTGTGAATTTCAGATTGAGCTACTGAGCTATGCACACAGGCTTTTTTAAAACAGAGGTGCTAAGTGGAGCCTGGAAACCACGTGAAAAGGAGCTGAGCGCACCATGTGCTGGCTGAATGTAAGCACAACTTATTAAAATTAAAGATTTTATATTTTTACTATTATTATATTATAGTGCAGTTTCACATTCAATACCTAGCTAGGCTAGCACAGGGTGTAGTTACTCCCATGGCTCATCTTTACATGAGATCTTCATGTAATGGATTCTGCAATCCCCTAAAGCTGTCCCTAGGCCCTCAGTATTTATTCAAACTTCTGGCTGTGTGACTGTCAGCATTACACAGCCATTTCCTGCCCTCAAAGACTGATAAATCTATACAAGACCATATTATTGTTACCTTTAACTTTCTTGATTGCTGCATTCTTCTAAAGATGGTCTCCACTGTGCACCACCTGCAGATAAACTTCATTGACTTCTAAGTACCTTATTTTTTCCCCCTTCTTTCTTTGCAGTCTCACGCTTTCCTGACAGACTATTATAGGGACCATAACGTCGAGCTGTCCAAGCTGCTCTACAAGATGGGCCAGACTTTGCCCACATGGCTACGGGAGGAGCTGCAGAACACGAGGTAGCTGTTGGCTGCTGCTTTTGGGACAAGAGTATGGTCTTACAAGTTTTCTCCAGGGATGGCCAAGCAAAGACATCGACCAGGATCTATAGCCTATCCACTTGATGGGTGACGCTCGGTCACTTTAGAACGGAAAGACTTCTGTTGAGATGAACATCTAAGGCCCTCGACTCCTAAAGGCACTGCACAGCCACTGAATCTCATACCCCAGGGCCTGTTTTAGAGGCCTTGTTTATTCTGTGTTGGATCCCTGCTTGTAAGGGTTCCATTTTTGACTGTTGTACATGGACTCAACCACTTATTATTATGTAGTAAGCCCCAATGATTGGAAAACGTGGGCTACTTGTGAATCTTGAATAGGCGTGAAGAAAAGTCCAAAACAACTTCAATGAACAAAACAAACTCTGACTATGTGGACTGGTGATAGATCTCCTAGCCTGTCCATCTATAGACGGAAGTGCCACAAAGCTAAGAAATACCATGTATTTCACAAATTATTCCTGGTCTTCCCAAGAAGAGACTGCAAAAGTTTCCATGTTGGTTCATAGTGTTCTGCCCTGGAATCCGGAGAATAAAGAATGAACAACACAATTGAGTGGCTGGGAGGAAACCCCATAATCTGTGTATTTAGTGTACAGTTTGGTGCTAGCAGTGTACTGAATTATTTACTAATTAATTTGCCTTCTGTGGCACTGATAATGATGCCGGTACGAAAGCTCTTTTTTTTTTTTTTTTTTTTCTTCACCCTGAAGGGAAAAAAAAAAAAAACTTTTGGGGTCTTTCCAGGTTAAAAACAGATTATCTGGAAGTATTTGCCCTTTTAGCTCTACTATTGGGAGGCGTACGAGCCAGGCGAACAATTCTGTGACTTTGCCTTTATGGGATTCTGACTATGAGTATGTTGTAGCAATAAACATTCAGGGATTTTTGGATGAAATGTTACTTTACATTGGAGTTTGCAAACCGCTAAGACAGGAAGGGTAATCACGTGACCTTGGCTGTGGTGTTAACATTCCCAGCATGCTCTGCGGATCTAGCTAGAGATCACATTTGCCTAAACCTGCTGTACAGTACTGCCTGTAAGAGTCCTGTGAACCCCAGTATTATTGGCTTATCTGTACATATGCCATTCCTTTAACCAACCAAACACTAACAAGACACGCTAATGTTTTTAAGGTGCAGTCCCATGTCACTGTATGTACTGAATGTGTAGGAAAACTCCACTCTTACCCTGACTTTAATAGCACTCATTACATACTTTGCCCCATTTTTGCTGTTATGGGCCTTCAGGATATCCATTACGCCCAGTGGGAAATGTCCAGATTTTTCTGCCATGGGAGAAAATACAAAATGTATCTATTGTTTTACAGATAGACCATATAAAGCAGCCATGGGCTGTTTAGTCTCTAAACTTGGGAATTTACTGCTAGCTTGCAGCTTCTATTCTAAAATCCCCCTAGTGGTCAGACACAGCACTGTACCAATTAAATGCAATTCTTGTCCACATGCTTCAAGTGAAAGTAAAACAAAACTCTCAAAAAAGAATATTTCGTTTTGAAGCGCACTGCAAATAAAATGGGGTGGATTTTTTATTTTTTTTTAACCACTTAAGGGCCAGAAGGATTTTCCCCTTTAATGACCAGGCCATTTTTTGCGATACGGTACTGCATCGCTTTTAACTGAGAATTGCGTGGTCATGTGACGTTGTACCCAAACAACATTTATGTCCTTTTTTCCCCCCACAAATAGAGCTTTCTTTTGGTGGTATTTGACCACCTCTGCGGTTTTTATTTTTTGAGCTATAAACAAATAAATGCAACTATTTTGGTAGAAAAAAAAAATTTTTTTATTTTTTGCTGTAATATCCAAAAAAAAAACAACTTTCTTCATCAGTTTAGGCCAATATGTGTTACATATTTTTGGTAAAAAAAAATCCCAATAAGCGCTTTTGAATGGTTTGCGCATAAGTTATATTGTCTACAAAATAGGGAATAGATTTATGGCATTTTTATTAATTATTTTTTACTAGTAATGGCAGCGATTTTTAGCGGGACTGCGACATTGCGGCGGACAGATAGGACACCTGACATTTTTGACACTTTTTTTGGAAACCAGTGACATTATTACAGTAATCAGTGCTAAAAAATATGCACGTTTATTGTACTAATGACACTGGCAGGGAAGGGGTCAACACTAGGGGTGATCAAGGGGTTAACTGTGTTCCCTCACTGTGTGTTCTAACTGTATGGGGGATGGGCTGCCTGGGGAAACACACAGATCCGTCTAATTGCATAGCAGAAAGACAGGATCTGTGTGATCTCCCCTGTCACAACGGAGATCTGCCCTGTTTACACAGGCAGATCCCTGTTCTGTCACTGCAGGGAACGATTGTGGGTGGGCAGCGGACATCGAGTCTGCCCCACCCGCTGATTGGCTCCCCCACTGGCCACAAAGCCCGCAAACGACGTAAAGCTATGGCGATTTGTGGGAACAAGCCGACCTGCCCGCTGTAAAATGACGGCTGCTGGTTGGCAAGTGGTTAATATAGTTTCCCCATTACCTTGTTCATGCGTTCTGTTCCTGCACTGTGCACATCCTGTAGACACTTTGAGTTTCTTATCGATGTGTGCATTCTTCAGTGGTTCCTAAGTGTCAATTTTACTGTGGTGGTTACGGCGCTGCCAGTGCACTGTAAGGGGAATTTTCTGAAACTAAGACAGACAACTTCTGGAGCAGCTGTGCATACTAACCAATCAGAATCTAACGTCAGCTTCTTCAGTTAAAGTGGTTGTAAAACTCAGACGTGAAATATGAGCTGAGCATATCCCTCTATAGTGTGCATTGCGGGGACAAAGTCAACCAGCACCCAAGGCAAAGATGCCAAATTACAGACCCCCCCGTTCATGATGTGCAGTCACTCGTTAAAATCACTGCTGCTGTCAATACTCCTGTCAGCCTGGCAACAGAAGGCGTCCCCAGTAAACCATTGTGCCCAGGGCAGCCGCCCCTCTGACCCACCCATTGTTCCTGGCCCTGATAGTGTGTACTTGTCTTAAGACCACTAAGTGTCATTTCTGTCTGCTGCTTTGTTACTCTATCAGCATGAATCACTTCTGACAAGTTTTCCTGACACCAAGAGAAAAATGGTGATGGGGAGGGACCTCCAGCAGATTGACTGCCTCAGCTCTGTTCCTGTCTGAACGGTGGGGGATGTCCCTTCCTTCCTTCCAATCGGCTCTCGGAGCTCTCCTCATTGAGTTCTGTTCTGAGTGTCATTTCAACTCTCTGCCCCTGTTTTACTGACCGCTCAGGCCAGCTTTTATGAATTCTGGACTTAATTGGGTGTAAAGCAGAGAAGACTGCAGCGAAACAGGTTCAACTTATGTAGGGGAATCTGTTTCATCTTTGTGTATTATCTAAGCCAGTCACTTCACTGGCTATACGTAAGGGTTTACAACCACTTTAAGCTTTGAAAATTAAAGCTAGAAGCTGATTGTCAGCTGGTCCATATTTTGTCTTTAATTTTAGTAAGTTCCCTTATGTGTGTTTGGCATGGCTGTTTATAGTCCAAACCAGGAGCATGCAGGGAAAGGTGTGAATGCCACAGTTTGTAAGTAAGTAAGGGGTGTCACCCTAGGAAAAGGAAATAGATAAACCTTGTTGGTAGGAGCACCAGGACCTTATTGACATCAAAACTGAAATAAAAAAACCTTTTCCAGACTGAAATCTGTTAGATTATCATTCCCTTGTACAATACCCCATGCTGAGGGTATGTTAAAGGCTAAATTCATCTTAGGAACATGTTACATGTACCATCCATATTTAGAGGGTAACACATAGCATGTTCCAGCTCCTGCCTGCTCTCCCCCCCCCCCTCCCTGTGACTGATAGCTGGTGCAGGGAGAGGATCCCCCGTCCACGAAGTTTAAAAACAATGTGGGTGTGAGGGCTTCTGCCCACATGTTTGGGTCATTCATTCACAGAGTTCTGTGAATGAATGAAGTAAAAGTACCATTGTCCATTGTGGCCGACGGCTTGTACTCCTCAATGAACTGCAAAGGCGTTGGTGAGTGCTCTTGTTAGTTCATTGATTCTTTCTGCAATTCAGTAACTACCTTGCTTGTAGAGGAGGTACACGCAAACAGGGTACTGTAATAAATGCACATCATTTTACCTGAAAAAAAAGTTGTGCAATTATTATTTTTGTATAAAGGTGAACTTATGTTTTAATCTAAGTCTCCCATTTGATAAGTATCAGCTGACACTGTGCACAACTGATAGCCATCAGAATGGGCTGTCACAGCTCCCGTTGGCAGCCAATCATGTGAGTGTTTCCCCAATCATGTGATCACTATGTCAGCTGTGATCATGTGCAGGCTGGAGGCTTCATTCAAAAAATAAACCTGCAGATGGCAATATGCCTCTGTTAATTGTCAGATACAATTACAGTATTCTAAAAAGGTAAAAACAATAAAAATGGTTTTATTTTTGTGCATTTGTCATAATACAAAACATTTATGTTAAAAGGTATACCAAATAGCCCTTTTTGTCCCTAAATTATATAAAAATGATTTTAGGTATACAAATTAGTAATAGAGTTATAGCCAAGTTACCCAACACATCCTGATGCTTTTTACCAGGGCATCTAGGCTGTAATCACATTTGGTAGTAAAAGGGTGAAGCTTTCTGATATTACAGAAACATGTGCAACAATGCATTTGGTTTACAGTGTGGAATCGGGAATAGATGTACTTGCATAAATATTGCAGGCATGGTAATATGATTGTTGTGCAACTTTCCTGGACCTTCAATTTACAGCTGATAAGGGAAGCAAAGAATAAATACCAAGCTTGTTTCACAGTGCATAGTCATGTGATTAACAGTGCACCTAGTTAAATTCCTACTTTTTAAACGTGGTTTCCATCTAAACATACTGTAAACAACCCCACGTACAGTAAATCTTATCTAAATTCCTGGCAGTTTGAAAATCACAAACATTTCCCTTAAGACGTGACGGATACTATAATTATTATAAAAATTAATAAAAAGATTTGCAAAGCCATTTGTCCAGCGACTCGGTATGTGCATACATTCTGCACAAATTGGGCAAAAACAAATGCTCTTTAAGCTATTTTTTCTACTGAATTAATGTTCATCAATGTTTATTATAGGCAGTATTAAAACACTGCATTATAACCACTAGATGGCGCTGAGGAACATAGGAAATACGCCTATGTAACAACAGATACAATGTAACCATTCCCGTGAACACTAGAAAATGTGTAAATTTAGTTTACCATTAATTAACCATTAGTTTAGCTCATTTGCAAATTTACTGTGTGTGTGTTTAACTACGGTATATATATATATATATATATATATATATATATATATATATATATTATATACAGTATCTCACAAAAGTGAGTACACCCCTCACATTTTTGTAAATATTTTATTATATCTTTTCATGTGACTACACTGAAGAAATGACACTTTGCTACAATGTAAAGTAGCGCGTGTACAGCTTGTATAACAGTGTAAATTTGCTGTCTCTTCAAAATAACTCAGCACACAGCCATTAATATCTAAACCGCTTGCAACAAAAGTGAGTACACCCCTAAGTGAAAATGTCCAAATTGGGCCCAAAGTGTCAATATTTTGTGTGGCCACCATTATTTTCCAGCACTGCCTTAACCCTCTTGGGCATGGAGTTCACTAGAGTTTCACAGGTTGCCACTGGAGTCCTCTTCCACTCCTCCATGATGACATCGCGGAGCTGGTGGATGTTAGAGACCTTGAGCTCCTCCACCTTCCATTTGAGGATGCCCCACAGATGCTCAATAGGGTTTAAGTCTGGAGACATGCTTGGCCAGTCCATCGCCTTTACCCTCAGCTTCTTTAGCAAGGCAGTGGTCATCTTGGAGGTGTGTTTGGGGTCGTAACCATGCTGGAATACTGCCCTGTGGCCCAGTCTCCAATGGGAGGCGATCATGCTCTGCTTCAGTATGTCACAGTACATGTTGGCATCCATGGTTCCCTCAATGAACTGTAGCTCCCCAGTGCTGGCACCACTCATGCAGCCCCAGACCATGACACTCCCACCACCATGCTTGACTGTAAGCAAGACACACTTGTCTTTGTACTCCTCACCGGGTTTCTGCCACACACACTTGACATCATCTGAACCACATAAGTTTATCTTGGTCTCATCAGACCACAGGGCATGGTTCCAGTAATCCATGCCCTTAGTCTGCTTGTCTTCAGCAAACTGTTTGTGGACTGTCTCGTACATCATCTTTAGAAGAGGCTTCCTTCTGGGATGACAATCATGCAGACCAATTTGATGCAGTGTGCGGCGTATGGTCTGAGCACTGACAGGCTGACCCCACACCCTTTCAACCTCTGCAGCAATGCTGGCAGCACTCATACGTATATTCCCAATGTCAAGTAACTCCCTTGGTACCTACGGTTGTACATGACACTGTATGACTTCGTCT
>BLSH010149575.1:621753-634835 GCA_018402905.1 Glandirana rugosa | reverse complement strand
TTAACTTCTACCCTTCCTGTTTCTGTAATCATGCTTGTGGGAATAATGGCTTTGCAATGTATGAAATTCATTTCCCCTTGGTGTTATTTGTCCTGTCTTTCTGTTCTCCATCTCAGTGGAACTGCACCTTTTAAAAGCAATTAAACCCCTGGACTGACAGCTGACACGGTTCTTCTGGTGCATGCCTTTTATTGAAACATGTGTCCCCTCATCTGTCTGCAGCTTCTGTATTCACCTGCATCCTCTGTCAAACAGATTCTCAATGATCTAAATCACGCGTGTATCAATGGGACTTCTTAAGTAATCCTGTTTCCCCCCCTTTTTTTTTTTTTTTTCTTTAAATATAATCCCCCTTACCTGTACAAGTTGGCTCACACTGACAAACTCTGCTCTGATCACTAGAACTGGTTACCCAACATTCTTGGGAATGTCAACCTCCATAGATTCCTATCTTACTGGTTCCTTCCGCCGTCACTGTAGGAGAAAGGGGTAAGGTGAACATAAAGGGAGGAACCAATGAGAGCTATGGGGGGGACCACACCCAGAGGGTGCAGGAGTCACCAGAACAAAAATACACAAAAAGCAACCTGACGGAGGTTCCAACCAATCCCCAATCTATTAACTGTGCTTTTTAGTCTTTGTCCCCATGAGTATCTTCTCTGAGACTGAGACTGGTCACACAGACTTGGAGAGCATGAGTAAATGTCTCCTGCAGGGACACAGACAGCGGGAAACACTTCACAGAGATTCTTACTCCTTATTCACACATGTACTTCAATGCGAGAGGGCCATCTTTGCCCACAGGGGATGCAGAGTTGTTTGTGCATCTGTGTGCAGGCAGTGCCAGTCATATCAATTGGAACACAGTGGGTGCATGGACACAGACACTGGGTCTGAATTTGCCAGCCATGCAGGTGCGTGGCCTCCCTCAGACAACGCATGTTTAGGGATGCGCACCTGCATGGCTATCAAATCTGGACTAGTGGCTGTTTCCTAGCAGCTGCTGTTTTCCAATTGACATGAATGGACTGCCTGCATGCAGATGCACCGAACACCTATGCAACCCATGTGGGCAAATACGTCAGTTTACACGGATGTACACATAAGTATGGCTTGATGGCTTAGGCCTTATTCTTCTGTTCCCTATACAAAACTGCAAGAAAAAAGTATTTTTGGCTGGAGTTGGGCCTTTACCTTTATCCTTGCAGTATTTCTCATGACTTTTGCTTTTTACTGCTGTATTATTTGCTTGCAATATTTTTTTTTGCTAATTGTATTTGGCTGTAATTCTGATCCTGTAACTTTACTATATTCTAAGTAACTGACCTAAAACAGGTAGGGTTATTTGGAGGTCTGACTTAAAGTATAGCGTACGGCAAAACTTTTTTTTTTTTTAGTTTTGGATAGAATGGAGAGGTCATAGAAAACGTCTGTTTTTATTATTGTCTGTGCAAAATGTAATGTAAAGGTCAGCAGCTAAACCTACATTAGCTGCTGACTTTTAACATTAGGACATTTGCCTGTCCTGGAGTCCAGTGATGTTTGCACCGCCGCCGATCTTCCGATTGTCCGGTAGTGTGCTACCACCACCATTGGGGGTAAGGGAGCCCGGAAGTGTAGCCTTTCGTCTTCACAGCCAGGCCCTTACTGCGCATGCATGAGCCGCTGCTGCGCTTTCTCACTGGTCCGGCGGCGGGGGAAGGAGGAGGGAGCCGGGCTGCTGACATAATCGGCTGCGGCCCGGGCTCCCGGATGTGAGAACAGGACACCTGTCAAAGACAGGTATCCTCTCCCCCCTTCCCCCCGAAAGGTGACAAATGTGACACCTAAGGGGGGGAGGAATCCGATGAGCGGAATTTTCACTATTGGGTGGAACTCCACTTTAAGGAGTTTGACCCTCTTTGTCCTGTTTACCATTATTAATGAAAGTGAAAGTAAATAAAATCCCAAATTTTGTCTTGTCCCCAGAAAAGTAATAGTGGGGAAATCTTACAATAGGGACACTAGTTCTTGTGACCTGGGGGTTCCCAAGGGTTTCCCTTAATTTGCAGGGATTTCCTCTCACTTTGTTTGGTATGCTAGTAGACAAACCCTCTGGTTGGGACTTTAAAGGGCATAAATTCCACAAAAAGAATTGATTTATATAAAAAAAATCATGTTTTATTTAGCAAAAGTTAAAAGAACAGGGGTTAACACACCCAAAAGCATAAATACAAGAGTACATTAATAGTGTCTCATTCATAGTACATATTTCAAAAACAGACCACTTGAACACAGCACACTCCTATAGAATAAACAGGGAGTGCTACAAACGCGTTTCAAGGTTATGCGTTGTTCCTCTTCATCAGGGGAAGTGGTAGTAGCAAAGTTGATGTCTATGGTAAGTAAAGGAATGATATGAGTACAGGTCAACAATACCAAATATCCATAATTTAGAGCAATATACAGAGTATAAACACACCGTGGTTATCAGCCGTTGTACAAATATTGGTAGCACTCCCTGTTTATTCTATAGGAGTGTGCTGTGTTCATGTGGCCTGTTTTTGAAATACGTACTGTGAATATGACACTATTAATGTACTACAGGAGGTCCCCGGGTTACAAACACAATAGGGTCTGTAGGTTTGTTCTTAAGGTGAATTTGTAAGTCGGAACAGGTACATTTTTTAAGTGTAGCTTCAGCCAAAAAAAAACTATTTTTAAGCTTTTTGGATAACATATGGAAAGGTTAACACCCCTGTAATGTTTGTTTTGCTGTCTATGTTTCTGTTCAGAAGATTTCACCTCACTTCCTGTCCCAATGATAAATGGATTTTGAAAATTTTGGGTTGTTGTGGAAACAAGGATTGGTGATAAAGCTTCAGTGGAGACACCTTTTTCCTATAATAAATCTTACAGGAGTGAATTTCCCTTCTTAGGGGGAGATTTCCTCTCCCTTCCTGTTATCTTCCTCCGTTTGTAAGTCGGATGTTTGTAACTAGGGGACCGCCTGTATTGTACTTATGCTTTTGGGTGTGTTAACTCCCCTTCTTTTAACTTTTGCTAAATAAAACAAGAGATTTTTTAATATAAATCAATTCTTTTTGTGGAATTTGTCTTTTAAAGTCCCAACCAAGAGGGTTTATCTACTAGGATTGCAATTAGGGATGTGGGCATTCTTTCCACATACCCATTAGGAGCTAAGCGTGTTTATCAAATATATTTCTGTTTGGTATGGGACAGGAAGTTCAGGGAAATCTCCTAAATGGGACCCAGATGGTAGAAAAAAAAACTTACAGGTGTTATAACCCTCCCTTACTCTATCCAAAATACAAGTTTTGCCTATAGTTCTGGTTTCATTTGCTGATTCCAGGCCAGTGATTCAGTAAGTATTGAAACCAGAGAGCCAATCTAGCATTTACAGAAGGAGATCACCAGTGGAAGCTTATGTATTTCTTTTAGTACAGGCTTCCATCAACTTTGAAGTTACATCTCGTTTTACACAAGTGTTGGGCCTAGTGCAATGACTTTAGCTATTGGCCCACTGATGTTTTAAAGAGAGAAGCCAAAAAAAAAAAAAAAACCAGCACAGAGGAGCCTATAGTGTAGTATGCAATATTAAAAGCAATTTATTAATACATATAAAAGTAATGCACTCACAAAAACCGGAAGGATGGATGCTTTCAGGTGTGCAGCACAAGAAGCAGCCAATCAGAGTTCACTATATACCACTTGATCCTGGCCAGGGGTAGCCTGTGATGTCGAGTCAGAGAAGCACTGAAGGGGGGTTGTTAAACCAAGTCTGCCCACTGGTGTGATGTCACTCTTGCTGGTACTGTAGAGGAACGTGTTAATGGGAAATCCTCCCTTTCATCTCTTGTTTATTTTATTTTTTTGTTTTAATTTTAAAGAGACACTGTGATACTGCTCAGGGCAAAGTAATGTTATATTTGCAAATGGCTCCCCTGCCACTCCCTGTTTTGCAGCAAGCAGTAAAATCCCTAATGTCAGCTGGTGTTGGATGCTAGGAAAGTGGTGATGTCACAATCTTATCTTTGTAGCAGTGCTTGGCTCTAGTAATTAGCTGCTAGACCTGAGCATTGTCATGCTGGGTATGGTCACATGCTCCCACATACCCCAAAGCACCAGAAATTGTCACCAGCTGCAGCTGAGCAGCACTCATAAGATGAGTGTTGGGGGGGGTCTGGGGGAGCCCTTTGCAAAGACAATATCACTTCATGCACAAATGGGCAAGATGGCAGCATCAGTGTAAAAAGAATGGCGTTCAATCCTCGCATGCATGTGTTACTTTGCTGCTGTTACATTACATACGTGAACTCGAGGCTAAGGTGCAAAGTGAAAGAGTTAAACTGAATATTAAAATATTTCCAAAGAAATATTTAAATGTAAATGTTTCCAAAGAAAGATTTTAATATATATATGCTTTAACTTATGTTTCATGTATTATTGTTAGTTGATTAATCTGTGAAAAAAGTATTATTACAAGTCCTCTGGTACATGACTGTCATTTTTGTCAATAAATGCCCTTTCCTTTTTGGGAAGTTTGACAGTGGTCTCCTGCAGAGATTGTAATCCCTAACTTGCTTTGAAGTCAACTTTAAATTCCAGGTGGAGTTAAAGCCTCAGTGTAATATTGCTGTTTACATTAAGGGTTAACTCTATCTTTAGCACCATGTTACACCTGTATTAAGGATGCAACATGGTGCAAACAGGACTCCTCACCCTCAAACCAACACCACAGCCATTGTTACTTTTGAAATATGCACTACTGTGCAGGGCTTCAACTGTGAATAATTGAACTAAACTAAAGGTCCCATTTGCCACACAGATTTGTAATTCTCAATGGAATGCAATTGTGGTCCTTTGACATTTCCTCCAGCTCTCCAACTAGAAGCCTTATTTCAGGACAGACATAAAGCTGAGGGAAGAATCTGCAGAAGCCTGGCATTGCAACCGTAATCCACTGATCACGGGTGCAATGCTTTGCAGGTTCTTAAGCATAAAAATAATACATGCACATTTTTTTTCCTGTAAATATATGTGCATTTCTTTTTTCTTTTTTTTTTTTTTTTTAAAGGGGTGCTTTGGTTACTATGATTTCTTTTTCTTGTGTCCCTCTAATCCGTGTTTCCACTAACTACCAGTGGGAGCATGCTCTTAGCAGAGATTCAAGTATTTAGCATTACATGTCCCGATTCCTTGTGCCCTACCCGCACTACACATCTTGGCTGAAAACATACCAAAGCGTGGTATGAGTAGCAGCTCTTACTCCATATGCGTTGGCGAACACAGCACTAGACGACCAGTATCCCTTACTGCCCATGCATAGACCAAACTGCATACAGTGAAAAAACATGTCCTCTAAAGCAGCGTTTGCTAACCAATGGTCCCAAGGAATTCTGCCGCAAATCAACATTGTGGTGGATGTATACCGCCCACTGTTCTCAATGCATACGGTCAGTGCACATTGATACAACCAATGCCTCCTCTGTAGTGCCGGCTCCCATTAACTCAGAGTGAGGTAGGGGGAGTAGTGCAGAGAGCAGGGATGTGAAGGAGGGTTTTTCCAATGGCAGTGCCCATCACAGACTGTGGGAAGGAGCACATGTCTGGATAAGGAGGTGAGATCTATTGAGTCTGTGTGAAGTACCATTGTATCCCGGCTGATGCGCAGAGTGCATGTAAAATTCATGTTAGTGGTCCGAAAGGTTGGCAACCACTGTTCTAATGTAACTGCACATAAAAATATATATGTCTGCTGGAACAAGCACGGCACACAGTGAAAAATGACATCCTCAGTTGCATGCATGAATCCAAAACATACTGTATATTGGAAGTATACACGGACATACACAGACACAAGAAAGCTCTAGCGTAAAACTCCAGTTGTCTTCCTATGCCTGGAGAGCCGCAGGTGCCATGTACAGCTAACCATAGAGATGCATGTGTTTATGCACTTTTAAACACCAAAGCTTTTGATATATTTTTTCGATTATGAAATGCCTGCATTTGGGAAATTTGACTTACACGCATGCATGGGTAAACGCCAATCCAAAAGAGCATCATTATGTAGAGCCATATCCTTTTACGGACTGGCTGTATGCTGCTTCTCTGGTGTGGGAAAATGATGGGAGTTTACGCTAGAGCACCCTGTTGCCTGCAAACATCCCTGTCAATGTACCCTAAAGAGCATTTTCAGACATTCATCAGAAGACTTGCTAAAACATCGGTTAAAAATATGAAATAATTATGGAAATGTTAACTTATGAAGAGGAATGGAGGTAAAAGCATAACTCAAGCAAAAATCTTATATGCATGTTCCGTTTTACTCTTCTAGCTGCAAACTCCTCCTTGTGCAACCTTGGCCTCTGAAATCATGGCAAAGGTATTTACCCACATGATCAGTGCTTTTTACACCTCCCTCAGTCTGTAACTGGACAATCTGAATCATATGAGGTCATCCATCTACTCTCTCCTAATATGGTTTGTGTCAAAATATAGGTTGCAGGACACCGTGAGTTGTTCTGTGGTCCATTGCACTGCATGTGCTTTTTGGAGATGCTGTTTACAATGAATGGCTTTGCAGTGCACCAACACATTATGTACATTTCTGCAATGGCTCTCAAGAACTTCACTAGGCACTATCTTACCTCTACCTCAGATAGCATCCTGAGATGTTAGAGGGTAAAAACATTCATGACCTTTGGTTGACATGCTGTCACATAGAGGTTGATTTACTAAAACTGGAGAGTGCATAATCTGGTGCAGTTCTGCATAGAAACCATTCAGCTTCCAGGTTAATTGAAGAAGCTGATGTTAGAAGCTGATTGGCTACCATGCACAGCTGCACCAGATTTTGGCAGTTTCAACACGCATAACTCAATCATGAAACCCACCCTAAATGCCACGCAAGCCATCAGTATTAATTTTGGCAGCAATTTTCAATTTAGTCTTCGACCCCTTTTCACACTGAGGTGCTATATAGCTAAAAAAATAGTTAAATTGCAGTGCATTATTCAAGCATTTGTCTAGATTCACCAAACTTGTTATATACTTCTGGAGTAAAAAAAAAATAGAATATGCTATTATTTATGGTATTAAGGTTGGAATAAACTCACAGATACAGATTTAGCCACTCTGTGTGGTCCGAGAAGGCCTGTAATGCTGCACAGTGCTCTGAACGGTGGTCTGCGGGGAGGCCTGTAATGTGTTCACACACACACACTCACTCTGTTCTGCTCTGGACAGTCGTTTGAGGAGGCCTATAATGCTGGACGGTGGTCTGAGGGGAGGCCTGTAATGCTGCACAGTGCTCTGGACGGTGGTCTGAGGGGAGGCCTGTAATGTGTACACACACACACTCTGTTCTGCTCTGGACAGTTGTTTGAGGAGGCCTATAATGCTGGACAGTGGTCTGAGGAGGCCTGTAATGCTGCATAGTGCTCTGGATGTTGGTCTGAGGGGAGGCCTGTAATGTGTACACACACACTGTTCTGCTCTGGACAGTCATTTGAGGAGGCCTATAATGCTGGACGGTGGTCTGAGGAGGCCTGTAATGCTGCATAGTGCTCTGGGTGGTGGTCTGAGGGGAGGCCTGTAATGTGTACACACACACACACACACACACACACACACACACACACACACACACACACACTGTTCTGCTCTGGACAGTCGTTTGAGGAGGCCTATAATGCTGGACAATGGTCTGAGGAGGCCTGTAATGCTGCACAGTGCTCTGGATGGTGGTCTGAGGGGAGGCCTGTAATGTGTACACACACACACGCCCACACTGTTCTGCTCTGGACAGTTGTTTGAGGAGGCCTGTAAATGCTGCACAGTGCTCTGGACGGTGGTCTGAGGGGAGGCCTGTAATGGGTAAACACACATACGCACACACTGTTCTGCTCTGGACAGTTGTTTGAGGAGGCCTATAATGCTGGACGGTGGTCTGAGGAGACCTGTAATGCTGCACTGTAAAAAGGCTGCTGACAAAAATTTTGACAAATGTTTTCATCTACGAAATTAACACTGGCAGCCATTACTGTACTGTATGTACACATGAAATTGCTGCATGAGATTAGTAGCACAGAAATGCAAAAATATATTTTTTAAAAAAGTTGAAACTAATGTCTTATTAACAATATTTATTTAACAGCCTTATTTATGATTTAGGCCTCGTTCACATGGCCATAAAAAAAATGTGTATACAAGCTGTTAACTACTGATCTGAACGCAGCTGGATTGCTTTCAATGGAGCCATTCCCACAGGTGCATAACCATGTGTGCTGCGTTCAGATCCGTAACAGAATCCAAAAATGTGCGTCTAAAAACGTGTGCTTCATGCGCTTCCGCATATAAATGTATGCACATGCATACAAACATGTAAGTGTGTAAATTAAGGCTAAACAAAGGGATAATTACATGTTCAAATGCATTTATATGCAACTATTTTACCGATCATTATGTAGGAACCTAGAAAACACATGTTCTCACATCAGTAACATTTTTACAGCCGTGTGAATGAGGCCTTATGAGGCTCAAGCAAACTAAATATTAGCAATTTGTGCCATATGACACTAGTGATCCTTCGCTGAAATACTTTTCTAATGAAAGGATCGCTATGCAGAATGTAGTAAATACTCACATGTTTTACTGCAGGAAACCCGACGTGTGAATTGGCAATGTTGCAGGGACTCTTTAAGAGCGCAATAGAAGAAAGGAGAATACCACTACTGTAAAAGAAGACGTAAGGCATCAGGGTGGCCAGGAATGGAGCTGGGAACAATGGTGCAATTTTGACTTACAAATATGGAAATTGGTAGTTTGGAAGTGGCACAAAAATACCTGAGAAACTCTCAAATGAGGCATGGTAGGACATGAAAACATGTATGGATCTGTTTAATGCTCTTCCACAAGGGATGATTTTGCACATTATCTAGCAGAACAGAACATCTAAGGTCATTTTATTTGGCTTTAATATTCAATCTCATTAACCTCAGACTCTGTCATCAGCTTTCCATTATATCCATGGTAAAATCAATACTGTCATTATAAAGCTATGCAAACTGCAGTGAATATATTCTCCTGGGATTCAGTGCTCTGCCATGGCTTCGATTAAATATGGGCTGAACTTTCTTTCCCCTTTGCTTGCATTGAAATGAAAACTCCAGGCAAAGCAAAAAATATCAGACAACACTATGTAAATGAATAAATACAGACCCAGGATTTTGTATTATAGACATGCCTTTTAGAACAGTGGTTCTTAACCCTGTCCTCAAGTACCCCCAACAGGCCATGTTTTGGGAATTTCTCTTAGATAAAATAGCTGTCCAAAATACCAAGCCACTGACTCTGATTTAAAGCACCTGTGCAAGATAACGGAAAACCTGCAAACATGGCCTATACTTTAGGACAGGGTTGAGAACAATTGCTTTAGAAGACTGAAGCCTGCAGGAGACAACTAGCCATTATACACAATTAAACACAGCAGGGGACCTCCCCTATTTACAGTTCACAAAGTGCTAAAATATCAGTCAGGTTTTTTACTATGATCCCCAAAATGCATTGGATCCTCCTGAAGTTTTTTTTTAAAATGTTAATTTCCTTAATACTAGAATTATTCCTTGAATGGAGACTACAAGAACATGCACCCAGGGGCACTTGCAGTTGGGAACACATTCTCTGGAATTCGTAGAGTGTTGTAGACACTCATAAAAAATATGTCAAATGTTAGTGCAACAAATGCTGCATTTAGCAACAGATTCATGCATCTGTCAGAACATGTACATGAATTTGTCGCAAGCAGGCATGTGTGGACAGCACGGCGACCAGAGTGTTTTTAACACACTCAATCCTCAGTGCATGTTCAGCCCCCAGCCTGCTAGTACTCTGTCAAATGCATATAATCAGTGGTTTCTAGGTCGATGTGCAACTGACAGCATCTTAGCAACCAATAACATTGTGCTCCTAACAGCATCCTAGCAACCAGTGATGTGGAAGGCAGGAGGCCAGGTGCAGATGCAAACATACCCTGCTCTTTATTATACACCGGCCCCATCCTGAGAATTCTTGCCTGTTTATATGCGCTAACTTATAGTTCATTACATCCAGTAACTCGCAGTGATTAAAAAAGTGGGAGTTTGGAATGTGGGTTAGAGATGAGTTTGGAGGATCCCCAAGCTCATCTCTACTTGCAATGTTAAATGTAATTGTAATAGCAGACAGGACTGCCATATGTTATCAGTACCAACTTTTTCTTTATGCTTCCCAGCCTTTAGTGTAAGACACGAAATTAGTAGTACTGTCCTTGCCTAACGATAAAGGTTGAACAGCCCCCAAAAACACAATATAGGGTCACAAAATATGACTGCTTTCCATGCTGCTGGACTCTCCTAGACTCAATAATTATCAGTCTGGTCCTTTGTAGTTGATTGTTACAGGCTTAAGGCTTGAATACACAACAGGATACCCCTGGTTGCAAGCCCCTAACAACACCACTACATCCATATGTAGTGCTCCTGCCCTGGTCTGGCTAAATTTAGTATATGGCTTTGCTGTAACCACCTGAGTTGCAATTCATTTTTCAGGTCTGTTCAGGCTTTCCCAAAACGTGGTGGTTGATTGACCCTGTCTGCTGCTGCAAGAATGTTTCAGAAATAGGAGGAGATAAGGGAGAGTCAACAACTGGATTATAAATATTTATTCTAAACCTAGCCAATCCCTCAGATATTGACCCAGAAGATGTGACTGGATAGTAGATAAATATTTGGGAGGATCTGGGAAGACAGGGTCCCTGACTAGGCATGCTCATTATTTCAGTCACAAACTGGAGATTCAGAGTCTAGTGGCTTTTTAGGAGGAGAAGGTGTTGAGGTAGAGGCCTCTAACTACAGTACAATCACCTTCATGGTTATCAGGAATATCACGTGAGAGGCCTGAAGCTGTGGTGAGTCACATTCTGAAGTGTCATTTGAACCATCGTCATCACTGACTTGACAAATAGGCAGCAAATTATTTCTATGCCAGGCCTTGATCCTACCAATGCGTCCCTTTACCTTTTATAGTGGTAAACTGGGCATTTTGTTCACCACTGAAAAAAGTCTGTTTTTGCAATCTGTCAGTGAGCTTATGATTTTCAGATACTACCAAGCTCTGCAGCAAAACGTGGTCACCTGGTTTCAAAACCCTGCATCTTACACTGAGATCATGCCTTCTTTTGATCCCTTCATTTATTTTAGCTGCATTTTCTTCAGCTAAACTATAAACAGACTTGAGGGTATCTTTCAGACAAGCCACATATTATGACTTTGCTGACTAATACCACTGGTGGAGACTCCTAGCAGGTCAATGGGCAACCTAGGCTCCTTCCAGAACATCAGGAAGTAGGGGGGGAAATCTTGTACTCATGCCTGGTGCTGTTCTAAGCATGGACCATGGCTTTAACCCTGCGGCTCCAGGTATGATTGTCATCAGAAAGTAGGGTACCAAGCTTGTTGTTAGCAAGCAGGGTCCTGTTGAATCTTTCAGGGAGATGATTTCCTTCAGGGTGACATGAGGTGTTTCAAATTAATTTTCAGCAGCTGAAGTAAATCTTTAATTATTTTGCTCTCAAGATCTCTGCCCTGATCTCAGTGCAACCTGTGGGGTAGGCTGTAATGGATGAAATACTCCTCCCAAAGCAACATTATGACTTTAACTGCCCTTTGATCTTTGGTAGGAAAAGCTTGGGTGTATTGGGTAAAGTGCTCTGAATCATTGTCAATGCAGAGAAATTATCCATAGGGCCTGAAGTCTGTAAATGTCAATGTCTACATAGACTAGTCATAGTATCTCTCATATTAGACCAATAGAAACGGTCTTGAACTAGACCAGGGTGATGTTAGAAATCATGGGAACCCGTACAGCCTACCTGACAGTTCCCCCCCCCCCCTTCTGAAAATATCAAAAGATATTCTGACTAAAATGCCACAGACACCATGCTATGCTTCTCAACCATGGCAGAAGTTAAACCCCCATCGAACAGGGCGCATTTAACTGAGTAGCACTTCTCTGTAAGGAGGTTGTGCTAATGTAGGGTTAAAGCAGGCAGTGAAGAGGAAATATGCCTCCACACTGCCTGCCAAATGTTCTCTGAGGAGCGATACAAAGGCTGACTGCTTTTCAAAGAGCAAAGTACATTTGAACGAGTCCTTAATTTTTTTTGAATTATTTTTTTTAGAATTTTTTACCTTTTTTTACAATCTTTTATAATTTCATTTACTGTATTTATTCTTTCTATTTTGAACTGCCCTTTTGGGGGCCTTTGGTGAAATATGGGTCTAAACAGACCCCTGATGTCTCACATTTGAGACAAAGAAATGGACAGAGGACACAGATTCATCAGTCCCTTTCTCTGCAGCCTCAGCTGCACTGGACAGTGAGTGAATGGAAAGTGCCCACTCTCCACTGAAACCAATCCTCCTGTGTGCCTGCAGCTGCTGGCAGGAAAGGAAGGAAGTCAGAAATCACTGCAGGGAAGGGGGGCACACAGAGGGCGCTGGACAGCAGGTGGAAGGGGGCATAGATCCAAAAACCGATCCCCTTGTAGCGCAGCTGGAGGGAGAAAGAAGGGTAGAAACCAGCAGCACTGCATGGGGATCCACAAGAGTCACAAGGAGTAGCAAAAAGGCAGTGCACCCAGACCTCCTGCTCATCAGATGCCTGGGCCCCCCTTTTGAACTGATGAGGCCTGGCCCCAGGACAGGAGGGCTGGCTGTACTGCTTTATCAGCTGCCTTGAACTAGACTATGCATTTTCTCAGGTCCCAAGTCGCCATGGTGATCATGCAGGCTTCAGAAGACCATCTTTTCGAAACAATATTGGGGAACCAGTTGTTGTCTCCCAGGGTGGTCATGATACAACATCACACAATAGAGCAATCTTTTGTCTATCTTAAATTTCTCCCACTCTCTTAGGAACTGACCACACTTGATAGGTTAACCTTTCTCACTTGGTCTTTGGCACTCACGGCCCTATACAGAGGACCAATTAGGGGCTCAGCCTTTTGACTCCTTTTTTTTTTTTTTTTTTTTTTTTTTTTA
>BLSH010149575.1:597257-615623 GCA_018402905.1 Glandirana rugosa | reverse complement strand
GCAGTCCAACCCTAAGCACCCTGTTGTTATGACGCTATTTACACCGTATACTTATCATATTTCGTATTAAACTTAACATGTATTGCTCTATACTTGGTTTTTATAGCTACCGCTCCCTTAGTCTCCTCTGCGTCTTGGTGTACGGCCGGCCGGTTCCTGCCTTCGGTGGTTCCTCCCTCCTCCAGCCTGAGACTCGTCCGCCGTTCCCGGGCTGCTTCCTGCCACTGCCCCCTTAACAGGCGTAGGAGTGCGCGCACCAAGGTAACTTGTTCCTCCGCTGCTCATGGAACGGTGCCGTCGTCACTGTTCTTCTCGGTCTCCTTCCCCTATGCGCTCATTACTGCCCCTGGTTTTCCTGTCCCTCCGGTCCGGTCCTCCTCCCGCTTCTTCCGGGGTTAGCACTCGGCTTGGAGGACGAGCGTGGAGAGCGGCTCGCTCAGGCGTCTCTCGGTCGGGCGCATCTCAGGGAGGGGAGGTGCCTGGGAGACGTCCTACTCACGTCTGGTCTCCTCCCATCCCGCCAGCCTTTTGACTCCTGATCATCTGCTGTGGAGATATGGTGCAGTTCTCAAATGATTTAGAGCGAATTGATAATTGGATAAGACAGCCAGCCAGCAATGTCCTGTGGCATCCAGTTTGGCTGTGGTTAGGACATACTGTATGTCAAAAGATTATTATCCGTTCTTACTTCAAACATATAAGTACTCCTTGCATTGTCATTAGGGTGTTTATTATCCATTCTGCGAGAATAGCTAGGCAATACAGGTTCTTTTTTTTTACATTAACTGGTAGGAAATACATGGTAAGTGTACGTATGCATCTATGGGCAGGTTACGCCCTTTAGGACCAGGTTGATGACACTGTTCTGGATTATATTGCTCCTCCTTACTACTGTTAATCCTACTTCGATCTAAGCAGTGCCTCCAAATCTAGTATTCTGTAGGGGGGGCTATTATAAATGACCCTCCCCATACAGGTATTGCGCTAAACCTGTGGGTAAATAAGAACCAGAACCTGAAGTACAAGAGTGGGTTTGATATTAACGTTGGCAGTGCCTCCACCCAGGACAGGGCCCCCTAGTAACCTAAACAAAGTAATTGGGAGCAGAAGAACTACTGCAAAACCAGCATATACAGTAACATTAACTATAATGATATACAGTGGGTATAGAAAAGAATCACCCTCTTTAAAATAATCACATTTTGTTGCTTTGTAGCCTGAAAAGAAGACACAGTTTTTGTTATATACAGCTGTATTCCCTGCATTTTATCCAGCTGTATTTACTGCTCTATTTAGTGCAACTTCTAACATCCAAGTGAAAGATATAACACCAACATGTCAGAAAAAAAAAATCAAAAACAGAATCACTGAGTTGAAAAAAGGATCACCCCCCCCCCCCCTCCTAAAAATAACTTGTAAACTCAATCAGGTCTAGCTAATCACCATCTAAGTAGCACACAAAGCCACTTGACTTTCAGCTGTGGTCAGTTTGATTAGCTCAGCATGAAAATAATTTTCCTGGAGCATTTTATTCCCTGGTAGTGCAACTGAAGCAAATAATCAACTATGAGTGGTAAGGCACGGTCAAAAGATCTCTGGGATAAAGTTGTGGGCAGGCACAAGCCAGGGGATGAATACAAAAAATAAATTCAAAGTATTTATCAATGCCTAGAAGCTCAGTGAAGTCTACTATTAAGAAGTGGAAGGTATTTGGTACAACACAGACCAGTGGCGGCCTGTCGATAAGGAGCGCAAGGACGCCACCCCCCTAATTCATGCGCCTGGCCCCTAATCTACATGCAGGGTGCTGGATGCATGGATTTCAATAGGGTTTTTTTGTTGTAAGCACGTGATTAGAGCCTGAGGCTCTAATTGGCTTTAAAAAAGTTGTGTGACAATAGTGAATTAATATTCACTATTTTCTTTCTGATTCTCCTCCTGGCCAATCAGGAAGCAAGTCCAGGGCCAAGGAATCATAGGACGGCGGGTGGCAGCGGCGGTGCTAGTGAGGGGGGAGGTTTGTCTGACACCCCCCGAAAAAATATTGAGCATCAGCTGCCACTGACACAGACCCTCCCTGCATCAGGACGTCGATCCAAACTGGATGAAAGCGCCAGGTGGAAACTGGTCAGAGAGGCTACCAAGAGGCTTACAGCAACTTTGAAGCAGTTGCAGGAATTTATGACAGAGTGGTTATTGTGTGCATGGGACAACAATATCACAATTTCTCCACAAATGTGGCTTGTAAGGGAGGGTTGCAGTAAAAAAGCAGCTTCTCAAGAAAGTCCACATGCAGTCACAGCTGAGCTTTGCCAAAACGCACCTTGAAGATTAGGAGACCACATGGAAAAAGGTGTTATGGTCAGATGAGACTAAAGTTGAATTGTTTGGCCTCAACATCAAACGATGTGTGTGGCGGAAATCAAATACAGCTCACCATCCAAATAACATTGTTCCTACAGTAAAGCATAGAGGTGATAATATCCTTGTATAGGGTGTTTTTCTGCAGCAGGAACTGGAGAACTTGTCGAGATAGAAGGAAAAATGGATGGGGTAAAATACCATCAAATTCTTGAGGAAAATCTGCTGCCCTCTGTCAATGCCCAAGTTGTCAATGGGAAGAAAGTTTACCTTCCAACCAGTGGCGGCTGGTGAAATTTTAGGATGGGGAGGCACCAGACCCTGCCCTTCCTTTTTGACCCCTCCCACTTCTCATAAGCCCCACCTCTTATATATTCCACACATTGTCTCAGGAGTATACAGCCCAACATCACCAAGATAGGGTATACAGCATCGCCAGATAGGGGTATATACAGCATCACAGATAGGAGTATATACAGAATCACAGATAGGGGTATATACAGCACCACAGATAGGGATATGCAGCACCACAGATAGATCTATGCAGCACCACAGATAGGGATATACAGCACCATAGATAGGTATATACAGCACAATATATAGGGATATACACAGATAGGGATATACAGCACCACAGATAGGAGAACATACAGCACCATAGATAGGGGGATATACAGCACCACCGATAGGGGATTCAGCACCATAAATAGGGGTATATAAAGCACCACAGATCGGTATATACAGCACCACACATAGGGATATACAGCACCACAGATGGGTATATACAGTTGTGTCCAAAATAATAGCAGTGTGTTTAAAAAAGTGAATAAAGCTCAAAATCCTTCAAATAGCTTTTATTTCCATACATACAAATGCATTGGGAACACTACACATTCTATTCCAAATCAAAACATATCAAATTTGTGTTGTTCCTCTAAAAAAATTTAAGAAAAGTGAATATTAGACTGTTCAAAAAAATAGCAATGTTTGTATTCTTCTTTACAAACTCAAAACTTTCACTATATAAACTGAAACATGTTTGAAGATTTTGCTTTCCTTTGAATCACTAACTAATATTTAGTTGTATAACCACTGTTTCTGAGAACTGCTGTACATCTGTGTTGCATGGAGTCAACCAACTTCTGGCACCTGTGAACGGGTATTCCAGCCCAGGATGATTGGACTACATTCCACAGTTCTTGTCTATTTCTTGGTTTTGCCTCAGAAACTGCATTTTTGATGTCACCCCACAAGTTTTCTATTGGATTAAGATCCGGGGATTGAGCTGACCACTCCATAACGTCAATCCTGTTGGTCTGGAACCAAGATGTTGCACGTTTACTGGTGTGTTTGGGGTCGTTGTCTTGTTGGAGCACCCATTTCAAGGGCATTTTCTCTTCAGCATAAAGCAGCATGACCTCTTCAAGTATTCTGATGTATTCAAACTGATCCATGATCCCTGGTATAAGATAAATAGACCCAACACCGTAGTATGAGAAACATCCCCATATCATGATGCTTGCGCCACCATGTTTCACTGTCTTCACAATGTACTGTGACTTGAATTCAGTGTTTGGGGGTCGTCTGACAAACTGTCTCCAGCCACTAGACCCAAAAAGAACAATCTTACTTTCATCAGTCCACAAAATGTTGTGCCATTTCTCTTTAGGCCAGTCAATGTGCTCTTTGGCAAATTGTAACCTCTTCAGCCCATGTCTGATTTCAACAGTGGGACTTTGCGGGGGCTTCTTGTAGATAGCTTTGCTTCACATAGCCGTCTTCTAATTGTAACAGTACTCACAGGTAACTTTAGACCTTCTTTGATCTTCCTGGAGCTGATTGTTGGCTGAGTCCTTGCTATTTTGGCTATTCTTCTATCCATTCTAATGGTAGTTTTTCGCTTTCGTCCATGTCTTTCAGGTTTTGGTTGCCATTTTAAAGCATTTGTGATCGTTTTAGCTGAGCAGCCTATCATTTTCAGCACTTCTTTATATGTTTTCCCCTCTCCAATCAACTTTTTAATCAAGGGACGCTGTTCTTCTGAACAATGTCTGGAACGACCCATTTTCCTCAGAATTTCAGAGAGAAATGCACTGTAACCAGCATGTACAACATTTGCTGCCTTCCTTCCTTAAATAAGGGCAATAATTGCCACCTGTTTTTCAAAGAATGAATGACCTCACTAATTGAACTCCACACTGCTATTATTTTGAACATGCCCCTTTCAATTAGTGATTCAATTGCACAGAATCAGCAGCATGCATGTCATGACTGTTGGGTCTGTTGTATTTCTATTACTCTACTACACCTGCTAGTAAATTATTTGCCATGTAGAAATATAATTTCTACCAAAAACAGTGATTGATCAGGTTAGTGATGTCTGACTGCTATTATTTTGAACACATCTGTACAGCACCATGGATAGGGATATACAGCACCACCGATAGGGATATACAGCACCACAGATAGGGGGATATATAGCACCACAGATAGGGGGATATACAGCAGCACATATACGGGTATATAAAGCACCACAGATAGGTATATACAGAATCATAGATAGGGATATACAGCACCACAGAGAGGGATATACAGCACCATAGAGAGGGATATACAGCACCACAGATATTGGTAGATAAAGCACCACAGGTAGGTATATACAGCGCCACAGATAAATGGTTTTCAATTTTCAATCTGTGTGTAATATAATCTCAGTATAAATACAGCTGTTCTATGAAACCCTCAGAGGTGTGTTTGAGAACCTTAGTGAACAAGCAGCATCATGAAGGCCAAGTTACACCAGACAGGTCAGGGATACATTTGTGGGGAAGTATAAAAAATTTCACAAGCTTTGAACTTCTCATGGAGCACTGCTCAATCCATCATCTGAAAATGGAAAGAGTATGGCACAACTACGAAATTACCAAGACATGGCCGACCACCTAAACTGACAGGCCGGGCAAGTAGAACATTAATCAGAGAATCAGCCAAGAGGCCCATGGTAACTCTGGAGGAGCTGCAGAGATCCACAACTCAGATGGGAGAGAAATTGCTGATCACAGTCCAATCTGAGAGAGCTTGAGCTATTTTGCAAAGAAGAATGGGTAAAAATGTGACTCTAGATGTGCAAAGCTGGTAGAGACATCCCCAAAAAAGACTTGCAGCTGTAATTGCAGAGAAATGTGGTTCTACAAAGTATTGACTCAGGGGGGCTGAATACAAATGCACGCCACACTTTTCACATATTTATTTGTAAAAAAATTGGAAAAGCATTTATCATTTTCCTTCCATTTCACAATTATGTGCCACTTTGTGTTGGTCTATCACATAAAATCCCAATAAAATACATTTATATATTTGGTTGTAACCTGACAAAATGTGGACAATTTCAGAGGGTATGAATACTTTTTCAAAGCACTGTACTGCATATTGGGTCTGACTAGTACTGCAATGTATCTCTCTTTCACTCAGCTAATGTGACCCCAGTACTGATGGAAAGGGGCAGGGGAGGGTCTTACATGGATGCTATGCTGGCACCCAACGTCCTTCCTTTCAAACCATTGATGCCATTGGTTGTTAGGACGCCTGCGACTGAAAGGTTATAATGGTGCACAAATGAAAACCTGTGACTTTGTGCAACTAAAAGGCAGGCTTGATCCATCAGCTAGCAAAAAAAGGGGCCAAGGATAAATCCAAGGCAAATACCAAGCTCTACTTACTGGCCAGCTTGCGAACAACCAGATTAACCTGTCTAACAGTATGTATTTAAAAACAGGGGTTTAGTTGCACAAGCTTGCAAATGCATGTGTAAGCTACAGGCACCGCCAAGGCACCCTGTGATCTGTAGTCCTATCTCTGACTTGTAAGAGACTCCACAGTGGAAGTAGATCGTAGGCTGTAGAGGAAGCCCCCGCCCCACAGCCGCACGTATGCAAGGGGCGGGGGCTTCCACTGCAGCCTACGATCAATTGAGCGAGCTCCTGCACCGCTCTGGAGCTCTGTAGAGAAGACCATGTCGGGACTGGGACGTGTTCACAAGCTACCCGTCACCTGTCCGCGATCCATGGGTAGCTCCCGATCTACAGGTTGCTGATCCCCGCTACAGCATTCAAAGCTAAAATAGCCTCCTGATTATAAAGTTGCCCTTTTATTGGTTGAACTAGATTAACATTTTGAACTAAATTGTGTCTTTTTTCAACCTGACTAACTATGTAACTCAGCCTAAACTGGCTCGCAGTCTATTACAGTGATGGCGAACCTTGGCACCCCAGATGTTTTGGAACTATATTTCGCATGATGCTCAACTACACTGCAGAGTGCATGAGTTACTTGGGAAATGTAGTTCCAAAACATCTGGGGTGCCAAGGTTTGCCATCACTGGTCTATTAGAATGCAGTAGAAAACCTCTGGAATCGCTCAGGAGGTTCGGGCTCCACTCCGAACATGCCCGAGTTGTTGCTTTTCCACGCTCATCCCCACCGGCCCTCCTCCCTGATTCATGGGGCTTGTGGATGATGAGAGAGTGAGGTGAGAGAAAATTTGCGGCAGGACATGTAGAATTTCTACTGCACCTTCCCTGTGCCACCCTGCATTACAAACACATTCTGTGCCCTGCTGACACCCAGCCCTCCTGACACCCAGCCTTGCTGACACCCATCCATCCTGACACCCAGCCCTGCTGACACCCATCCATTCTGACACCCAGCCCTGCTGACACCCAGCAGTCCTGACACTCAGCCCTGCTGACACCCATTCATCTTGGAACCTAGCCCTCCTGACACCAAGCCCTGCTGGCACCCATCCATCCTGACACCCATGCCTCCTGACAGCCAACCCTGCTGACATCCATCCATCCTGACACCCATCCAACCTGACACCTATCCCTGCTGACACCCATCCATCCTGATGCCCCAGCACCATGCCCTCCTGACATCCAGCCCTTCTTACACCCAGCCCTCCTGCTGACACTCAGCCCTCCTGATGCCCCAGCACCATGCCCTCCTGCTGACACCCAGCCCTCCTGATGCCCCATCACCATGCCCTCTTGACCATCCAGTACCATTCACTTCTTACCCCCCAATACCATATACCCTTCTGACCCCCAGTACCATGCCTTCCCAAACCCCCCCAATATCATACCCTCCTGATCCCCCCAGTGTTATGCTCTCTTGACACCCCAGCTGTCCTGATCCCCCTGTACTGTACCCTCCTGACTTTCCAGTACTGTTCTCTCCTGACCCCCCCAGTACCGTGTCCTCACTCCCCTGCACGATGCCCTCTGATCCCCCAGTACCGTGCCCCGCCTGACCCCAGCCACTACATCCTACTGACCTCTGTACACTGCCCTATATGCTACTGACCTCTGTACACTGCCCTACATGCTACTGACCTCTGTACACTGCCCTACATCCAACTGACCTCTGTACGCTGCCCTACAACCTACTGACCCCTGTACACTGCCCTATATGCCACTGACCTCTGTACACTGCCCTATATACTACTGACCTCTGTACAATACTCTACATACTACTCACCTCTGTACACTCCCCTACAAACTACTGACCTCTGTACACTGCCCTATATGCTACTGACCTCTGTACACTGCCCTATACGCTACTGACCTCTGTATGCTGCCCAACATACTACTGACCTCTGTACGCCGCCCTACATACTAACAACCTCTGTACACCGCTCTACATCCTACTGACCTCAGTACACTGCCCTACATACTACTGACCTCTGTACACTGCCCTACATACTACTGACCTCTGTACACTGCACTACATACTACTAACCTTTGTACGCTGCCCTATATGCTACTGACCTCTGAACACTAATCTACATACTACTGACTTCTGTACACTGCCCAACATACTACCAACCTTTGTACTCTGTCCTACATACTCCTGACCTCTGTACGCTGCCCTACATACTACTGGCCTCTGTACACTGCCTTACATACTACTTGCCTCTGTACGCTGCCCTGCATACTACTGACCTCTGTACACTGTCCTACATCCTACTGACCTCTGCATGCTGCCCTACGTACTACTGACCTCTGTACACTGTCCTACATCCTACTGACCTCTGTACGTTGGCCTACATACTACTAACCACTGTACGCTGCCCTACATGCTACTGAAAGTAAATGACTCAGAATCAATTGGCCGTATAAAGTTGGTTTATGTGCTTGAAAATAGTATGGGTAAAGAGCCAACTGTCTCTGTCATCTCAAGTAGGGAGCAAAAGAATACACAGATAAGGGCAGAAGGAAAAAAGTGAGAAAGAAAGGGAAGGTATCCAGAAGGAGGTTGTCTCATAGAACACCTTGATTTGTAGTAAGTATATATGCAAGTCATATGAAAGACTGAATGCGTGATGAAGTATTAAGGTCAATCTAAGTAGTGCCAGTCTTGTAGAATAGCAGTTGGTTCCCTAATCTACATAATTTGGTTAAATTCATCAACCTATTCTCGATTGTTGGGGATTATTGTCAATCTCCAATGCCTAGGGATCAGGGATTGATCTGCAGATAGGGATATCAGAGGAGGCCCTTCTTGGCAATTGAACCTGGGTCTTTTTTTATTTTTTTTTTTCCAACGCTGTTTTTTGTTTTCGTTGTTTTACAATGATAAGTAAGATAGCTATGGCATGGTATTCAAACATTATAATATTAAGACCTTAATGAAAGCTTTCTGAGACATTATGTTAAGTCTTAAATTATTGCAAGTTCTCTAAGCTGAAGACAAGCAAATCCTGGAATACAGTTCAAGTAACACTGTACTTCTCAATGCAGTTCTCAAACAAGAGAAAAATGCATATATGCCACTAGGGGGTACAGCAGGGGAAAGGTCAATTTGGTTTGCTTGTGGGCTCCATCTTGTACCTCCTACGGTTGGATGATTGTTGGGATACAGTAGATAATAGTTTCTGTCCTCTCTGGCCTTAATTGACAGGTTAGAGGATACATTTGTCTGACAAATTAGTTTATCTTTTTAACCTTTAAATGATTCCTATTAATGTTCTCCACCATCACAGCATAATGTTTGCCTATAGTCTGCTCAGTAAACTGATTTTTCTTATCCCCTTCTCAATAAAATGGTGAGACCACCATCTGGAGTTTGAAAACATTAACTGAAAACGCATATTGGCAGGAAGTTTTTCAATTATTATGAGGGAAAAGGGTGGGGGGGTACCTGTTTTCATGTGTAGTTGAAATGTTCTTATCATATACAGCCCTTGTTATTCCATTGGTAATAAAAACACATTTTTCAAAAGCAAGTTTAATTTATTTATTGAATAACCTGTACATTTATTTTAAGCATAATACCAGGGGCATAACTACAGGGGTTGCAATTGCAACCGGGCCCCATGCTCCAGGGGGCCCGTGTGCCTCCCTTGTACACCTGGATAGGAGGGATGGTGGGGGTGGCATTTAGAGGAACCAATCTCTCCCATTTTCCTCCTAATGCAGGAGTTTGGTTCCTCTATACGCTGCCCCCGCCGCCCCTCCTATCCGGTTCACTTGTCTTTTGCTGTTCCCAGGGTCCCTGTGTGCTTCCCTGGTCCCCCCCCCCCCCCCCACAGAGCTGCTGTCTTCCCCCCTCCTCTCTCCTGCCAGCTGTTGTAGAAGATGTGTCATGATGATGAGATGGGAATGGGTCAGTAAATTTGTCATTTACCACCTCCTTCCTTTTCTGAATGGACAGAGCCAGTGATTGGTACCAATTGGTTCATTCATAACTGAAGCATAGTAAACTGTTTTTACTATACTTCCATTTTTGAATGAATGGGAGGCTCAGTACACAACTATTTGTCATGAACCTGTAGTTCAATTCATGTCCTGTCCATTTGCTTACCTCTTTGGTTGTGTCAACTTAGAGGCAGTGCACATCATCACCTGTGTGCTAAGTAATCTTCCCTCTGTGAACTCCACCCCAGTCTCCAATTAAGGACACCCTATAAAAATGTACTACAAGCCTTGTTGCCGACCAATTATTGTGTATTAGGCTTGTGTGGTTGCTTCTGCCGTGTGCTCTCAGTTTGTTTCAGTGTACCAATCTTGGCTTGTTCTTTGACCTTCCTTATCTGCTTGTGTCCCCGATCCCGGCTTGCTCTTTGACCTACCTTGGCGTGTCTCATGTCTGTTTCTGTCTGCTTGTAGAGCTGACTCTTGGCTCTCACACTGACCGTCTCTTTATATCTTGCACTGCTGCTTTCTCTCCATTTCACGTGTAGCCTGCCGTGAGCATGAGCTGGAGGACCCCGGGGGCCGCGACCTGGATCCAGTTGCAGCCAAGTCCATCCTCACCACCAGAGGCCCTGGTGAACACTTGCTGGCTCGTAGACTCCATGCCCTGGGGAAACCTATGCTCTAGCTCCCTGTGCAATCTGTGTCAGGATCCCAGCAGTTCCGCTTCCCTGCACTATTCTGATCTCTAGTCGCAGCAGTCAGCTAGGGGATCACAACCTTAGTGGTGCTCTTCGCACTTCAGCAGTTTGATTCACACCCCAGCGGGTGCATCTGTCACCTTACCCCAGGTGACTTGACAGTTTGGTTAGCCATTGACCCGGCTGATGTGCCGTTACCCGCCGATGATTCGCTGCAGGGCATAGTCCGCAGACTTGAGACCCAGCAGTCTAAATCAGACCCAGGCGATGCGATTCCTTTAGGATCTGGCTTCCTTTGAGCAGCTTCAGGCCTCCTTAGGACCTCCGGTTCAACAGCCTCAACCGCAACCTGCTGCCGTATCTGTTCCAGTCACGCCCGCAGCCGCGAACCCTTTGCAGTTACCGGCTCCGTCCCGTTACACTGGGGACTCTAAGTCCTGTTGGGGGTTCCTCAGCCAGTGCACCATTCATTTTGAGATTCAGCCTTAAAAATTCCCATCTGATTGGGCAAAGGTGACCTACATTATTTCTCTCCTGTCCGGCAAGGCTTTAGCCTGGGCTGCCCCTCTGTGGGAGAAGAGTGATCCTGTGATCTCTAGTCTGTCTAGTTTCTTGAAACTCTTTTGGAACATCTTCGAAGAACCTGGTCGTGTCTCTTGAGGGCCAGCGGCCCTTTACGCCTCCGCTAGGAGTCCTTTTCTGTGGGCCAGTATGGTCTCCATTTTCGGATTCTGGCTGCTGAGCTGAACTGCAACAATGAGGCCTTAGTTGCAACCTTCTTACAAGGCCTCTCTGACAGAGTGAAGGACGAATTAGCGGGTAGAACCATCCCCGCTGATATGGACGACGTGATCTCCCTGTGTAACCAAATCGAAATTTGCTTCCAGGAGAGGACCCTAGAAAAGAGACGCCAGCACCCCTTGGCCCCTAGTCAGCCTGAGCTCCCCTCTCTGCGACCCATGGAGCATCCCCTGCCAGCTGAGAAACCTATGCAGCTGGGCCAGACCAGGTTATATCCAGAGGAATGTGCTAGGCGCAGAACTCTGGGCCTGTGTCTCTACTGTGGGGGCAAAGGTCATTTTCGTGACACTTGCCCGCTGCATCCGGGAAATGCTTCCAGATGTGTCTAATACATCTGGAAGGTGGAGTATTGGACCCAGAAATATCACCTTCATGTCTGCTTCTGTCGGTGTTCCTGCATATTGGCGCTTCTTCTCACTCAGTCTTGGCATATTTGGATTCTGGAGCTGCCGGCAACTTTATGGACTGGAATTCTGCATCCTCCTTGAAGCTTATCCTTTTGCGCCTTGCCACTCTGTTGGTGGTTTCAGCGATCGATGGCACTGTTCTTTCAGGATAGCCAATCCGCTTCCAGACCATTCCAGTTAAGATGTCGGTTGGAGTACTCCACCAGGAGGAGATATCTTTCCTTGTCCTACCTAAGGCCTCAACCCCCATCATATTGGGCCTTCCCTGGTTGCAGCTCTATTTCCCACACATTGAGTGGATTTCTGGGCAGATACTGGCTTGGGGTTCCTCCTGTTTCTCATCCTGCCTACTCAAGGTGGCTCCCAAAGAGAGACTTCCTGTTGCCACCACCTCAGTTTCTTCTGCTCTTCCCACTACATATAGCGATTTCCAGGATGTCTTCTACAAGAAATCAGCTTCCTCCACACAGGTCTTTTGACTGTGCCATTTACCTTGTTCCCAGAGCGACTCTGCCCAGGGGCCGTCCCTACCCCTTGTCCATCCCACAGACTCAGGCCATGTCTTGCAGGCAAGTCCATCCTCACCACCAGAGGCCCTAGTGAACATCTACTGGCTCCTAGGCTCCGCGCCCTAGGGAAACCTATGCTCTAGCCCCCTGTGCAATCTGTGTCAGGGTCCCAGCAGTCCCGCTTCCCTGCACCATCCTGATCTCTAGTCACAGCAGTCAGCTAGGGGTTCACAACCTTAGCGATGCGCTTCGCAGCCTTAGCAGTGGGCTTCGCACTTCTGCGGTGCGATTTGCACCCCAGCGAGGCGCATCTGTCATCTTACCCCAGGTGACCTGACACTATTCATGTCCATTCATTCTGTGCAGCTTAAGCTACACAGATGGAGATTGAGGGCTGAGGTTTGTTTAGACCCCTGATATCTCATCAAAGCCCCCCAACAGGGCTCCTAAAAATATTGTAAAAACTAAAATTGTAAAAGAAATAAAATGAAATGGTAAAAAAATAATAAAATAAAAATTAAAAAACTACTGACACCAGTGAGGGAACTATCAGGATTGCAAAGGTTGCAATTGCGACCGGGCCCTGGCATTTCACCATCATGGGGAGGCCCGAAGATGGCAGAAAGGGGGCTCACTGCAGAACTTGTGAAAGGATCCCGCTGCGGGACCGTAATAAAGAGACCTGCAATGGAAGTAAAATGGCCCCAGGATCAGTGGGAAGAGGGAGGGCCCTGGCCAGGGGTCAGGGGGGCCCTTCATAATTTCTTGCACCGGGACCCTGAAGGTTCTAGTTACGCCTCTGCATAATACTATTATTTACATTGTATTTCACCTTCCCAGTGTAACAAAATTACTTTCAATTTGTAAAACTACTCCACACTGATTTTTTTATTTTTCCAAAAATTTTTTTTTTTTCTGGAAAAAAAACCCGATTGAAGCACTTAAAACACGCTTGCAAAATTGCAGCTTAGGTGCGTTTTTGAAGCTGTTGTTCTCCTGCCAGGAGAAAAGCGTTTGCAAGAGCCCCAGTGTCCATGTACCCTTAGTTTATTTTTACACAAAGCATTTTTTCCTTTAGCTCTAAACTGACCATCATTTTGAGGGTCTGTTTCATGTTTGGAACCAAATTCCTCTGCCCCTCTTTCCTCCTTCTTTGTCCCTTTGAATGTTCTGATGTAAAGACCTGAATAAAAAATATGCAAATTAATGATCATGAGTGTTGTGCTACTCTCTTTCATCCAAACGATTGCATTTGTTAGTTTGTGTTAGAAGACATGGTGGGAGAAAACACTTGTGTGGTCGCATAAATTCTTCATAGTCTCCGTAGCTAGGCCCTTTGCCTACATATTTTGTGCTTGACTTGCTGTCCTTCTTTGCCATCTACGAGGTTCGGAGCTATGCTTTATTAACCAGAAAATCTTCTTCAGTGCCTATCTCTGACTTATTTAAGTCCAATGAGGCTGCCTTAGTAACATGTAAATCCTTTTTCACTGGACAGGAGGATGACAGTTTAGCATAGGCGTGCGCAGCCTTTTGCTTTAGGGTGTGCACCTCAAGCCAAAGCTCAAACACACGTGCGTCTGTATATATATATATATATACACTTTTTTGCTGACAACTTTGTATGAATTGTTCCTTTTTTTTTTATGTGCCACCATGTACCTGCCTGCCCTGCTCAGCCTCGTATATAGTAAATACATCTTTTCTGCTAAATTGCTGGCAAGTTGTATTTCGTGCATTGATGTTTTTTTTCTAATGTGCCAGACCCAGACCAGTGAACGTGTCACCATGTGCTTGCCACTGCCTTGCCCAGTGCTGCTCAGCCTTACACACTTCACAGCTCACCTCTCCCCACCGCTGCTTCTTCCAATGTGCAGTGCCAGCCAAATGCTGAAAGTGGGGAGAAGAGAGAGGCCAGAGGGTAGGCGGAGTGCAGCCGCATATAACTCCGCCGATGCCGGAACTATAGAAGAAGCATCGGCAAATGCGGCTCCTGATTACTCCGCAGCGGTGGTGCCTCCCTTCCACTCCAAGCACAGACATGTCTTTTTGCCGACTCTAGTGACAGTGACACACACATGTATGTTACAAGCCACTGCCAGCAAGCAACACATTAGCACAGTAGCAGAGGCTGTGCATGAGCAGGAAAAGCAAGACACAGGGTGGATTAGGGTGTGCCTGGGCACACTCGGCACACCTCGTGCGCGTGCCTATGCAGTTTAGCCATAGTATCTCAACACCAAAAGCAAGAATGAAGCAGCTCAACTTCTGAAAGCTCAAAGTAGATTTATTGATGTTGTGTGGTACAGGGGTAATCCACCTGCTCTTCTCACTTGTTTCACTCCGTTAGGAGCTAGTCTTAATGCTTTGGTGTTATGTTAGGTCTTATCAGCAGGAGACAGAGCATGCGGAGCCAGCATCCTTCAGGCGGTGGAGTGGAGTGGTTGGGATTATCTGCAACAAATTTTAACTGAATCAGACACTGGCACAGAAAAAGCATTTCAGACTAAAAACCACATCAGCAGGCATTTTATGGTGTCTCTGTTGAGTAGGTCATTTACTTTTAAAAGTTTAAAGTGCAGTAATTTTCACTTTAACCACTTGCCGACCACCGATCGGCAATTGACAGCGACAAGGTGGCTCTTTAAGGCAAATCGCCGTCATATGACGGCGGCTGCCAGATCACGCACAGTGAGCGCGCGCGCGCCGCCGGAGGCGCGCCCGCGCGCTCACTGTGTCCGGGGAGGGCCACCCGCGATACCCCCCCGGAGTGAAAGAACGGAGGTCGGTGTAAGTAAACACGGACCTCCGTTCTGTGAGGGGGGAAGGGCTGTGATCACAGCCTTCCTCTACACGGAACCTGTGATCGCTTCCCTTCCCCAGCTAGGGCAGCCCCCATACAGTTAGAACACGCCCAGGGAACACAGTTAACCCTTAGAGCGCCCCCTGCAGGTTAACCCCTTCACTGCCAATGGCATTTACACAGTAATCAGTGCATTTTTATAGCACTGATCGCTGTATAAATGCCAATGGTCCCAAAAAAGTGTCAAAATGTTCCGACATGTCCGCCCCAATATCGCAGTACCGCTAAAAATCGCAGATCGCCGCCATTACTAATAAAAAATATTTAAAAAAAACCCCCAGAAATGAATTCTCATCATCCGTAAACGCGACCACTTTTGCGCAAACCAATCAATAAACACCGATTGCGATTTTTTTAATCACAAATATGAGGAAGAATATAAATCGGCCAAAACCGATGAAAAAAAATGTTTTTTTATATTTTTTTGGGGGGTTTTTATTTTAGCAAAAAGTAAGAAATTTGGGTTTTTTTGCAAAATTGTCGCTCTTCTTTTGTTTATAGCAGCGATCAGAAATGACGCAGGGGTGATAAAATACCACCAAAACAAAGCTCTATTTGTGGGAAAAAAAGGACGCAAATTTCGTTTGGATACAACGTCGCACAACCGCGCAATTTTCAGTTAAAGCGACGCAGTGCTGAATCGCAAAAAGGGCTCCGGTCCTAAAGTGTGAAATCCTTCCGGGGCTGAAGTGGTTAAACACCTTTTTAAAGGCCTTTGCTTGCCAGGTCCCCTTGGTGTGGTTCATCTTATCTCAAGTACTTGTATGGGCCAAGCAACTACTCATTATTATTATACAGGATTTGTATAGCGCATACAGTTTGTGCGGCGCTTTACAACGGGGGGGGGGGGGGGACAGTACAATTACAATACAATTCAATACAGGAGGAATCAGAGGGCCCTGCTTGTTACAGCTTACAATCTAAAAGGGAGGGTCAAGTGATACAAAAGGTAATAAAACTGTGGGGGGTGAGCTGATGGAGGAAATGAAAATACAGTTGTTAGGTGGGGGCAGAATAGGCTTCTCTGAAGAGGTTTTTCAGGGATTGTCTAAAAACAGAGTCGGACAGATTGGGGTAGGGAGTTGCATGGATAGGAGAGGTTCGGGAAAAGTCTGAAGGTGACAAAGGAGATAGAGAGCAGGAGGTCTTGGGAGGAACAAAGTGAACGTGAAGGTTGCTATTTTGACACTAGGTTAGTGATATAGCTGGGGGGTAGAGTTGTGGATGACTTTGTAAGTTGTTGTTAGCAGGGCCGTCTTTAATATTGATTGGACCCTGGGCAAACATTTTCTTGGGCCCCCCTTTCACCATTCTGAGACATTCAAAAAAATAGCGAGTAAACTCAAAATCAGTTTGCTGCAGCAGATCACAGCGATTGCAATTTTTTTGCCTGAGGTTACAGTCTATCATTGGCACTCATTGACTGATTGCTAGAGGTTACAACACATAAGTTCTGCTTGCTGATTGGTTGCTAGAGGTTACTGCACATTATTACTGCTCACTGATTGGTTGCTATAGATTACAGCACAACATTACCGCTCGCTGCTTGCTAGAGGTTACAGCACATCATTACCACTCGCTGATTGGTTGCTAGAAGTTATAGCACATCACTACTGCTCACTGATTGGTTGCTGTAAGTTATAGCACATCATTACCGCTCACTGATTGGTTGCTAGAGGTTACTGTGCATCATTAATGCTAACTGACTGGTTGTTAGAGATTACAGCAGATCACTACTGTTCACTGATTGATTGACACAGGTTACTGCACACCATTACCACTCACTGAGCAGTGGAGCAATCCCAAATATTTGAGCAAGTAAAGCAGCATATTAATATACATACTACAGGAGAGGGTGAGAGACTGCAGACACACTACAGGAGACGGTCAGAGACCGTCATTCTAGGCTTACCTATAGGTATAAAGTATACAGTAAGGTTTACTTCCTCTTTAAGTAGGTTGAGTTCCTTAGTTTTTACTGTGATGCTTTTATTAGGCTCTGCAGTTTTATTTTCATAGTAAAGTTTATTGAACAACTTTACATACATCCATACATATAATACATGGTACCTCATTGACTAAGCTGTGGAACAAGTGCACTTGCAGTGCACAGCATACAGTATTTGCCTTTAGTAAATCAACCCCAAAGTGTCCCTCGTTTTCAAATTCCAAAGTTGGGAAGATATTACTTATTCTGCACTCCTTACCCCTGCACTCGTGACCCCTACGCTCTGTAGGGTACTTACTTCTGTCCCCTGCACACTGTGGGGTACTTACTTCTGTCCCCTGCACTCTGTGGGGTACTTACTCCTGTCTCCTGCACTCTGTGGGGCGGTGGTGGAACGATCAGCGGGAGCAGCAGTTGCACCTGCGACTGGGCCCTGTAGGTCTGCCACTGCAGGGGGCCCGCCGCCATCTGCCAGTATCAGGGGCCCGCCGCCGTCTGTCAGTATCAGGGGCCTGTCGCTGGCCATGTCCACAGCCGGCTCCTCCGGGTCCCTCTCTCATGCTCCATGCAGTGCCGCTCAGTCTGCTGTCTGTCCTCCCCGCCCCCTGAGTCGGCTCACAGTACACTACATGGCATGTTTCTCACAGGCAAACGATGCAGTGCAGCCCTATGAGAGCCGGCTCCCCAGAGGACACCGCAGGCTTGTCTGCCGGCCCCCCCTCCTCCCCGTCATACACAGATGATGACAGGTATTTCTCGGAGATATGCTGATCGCCCATCAAGCACACTGGAGGAAGCCCAGGCCACCATGGAGGAGTGCCTGCAGCTTAGACATGGTGAGTGCAGGGGCGTAACAATAGGGGTTGCAGGGATTGCAATTGTAACCGGGCCCCGTGCTCCAGGGGGCCGTGTGCCTTCCTTGTACACCTGGATAGGAGGGATGGTGGGGGCGGCATTTAGAGGAACCAGTCTCCTCCATTTTCCTCCTAATGGAGGAGATTGGTTCCTCTATATGCTGCCCCCGCCGCCCCTCCTATCCAGTTTACTTGTCTTCTGCTGTTCCCAGGGTCCCTGTGTGCTTCGCCG
>BLSH010149575.1:570467-584669 GCA_018402905.1 Glandirana rugosa | reverse complement strand
TTTTTTTTTTTTTTTTTTTTTTTAAGCGTATTAGAAGTGTATTACAAGTGTTTTACAGCTTCAGCCATTTTTGTTTAGCCAATAGAAAGCACGGGGGGGGGGGGGGGATTAGGGGCGTGGAGCTGCTTTTTGAGTAGAAAATACTCAATTCAGGTGTATTTGTGGGGCCAAAAAACGCTGCTAATTTGCCAAAAAAGCGCATTTTGCTTCAGGTGACAGAACACTTAGATGTAAACAGAGCCATTAAAATGAATGGGACTTGGCTTGTTGCATCTTAGAGCTACAAGCTTCAAGCAGAAAATCGCTCGGGTGTGAACGGGGCCTTAATTGTAAGTAAAATTTTAGGCATCGTCTGCAATTAGTATTCATTCAGGTGCAATTCCTCAAGGGTTAATTACCTTTTAAATGAATGCAGTCTGCAACTTTCCTCATTAAAATGATTGAAATGTATATGTTGAAATTGGATCCCTTTTTTTTTTTTTTTATTCTCCCCAACAAAAGTGGAGTTGCGCTTTAAGTCGAAGTACCGACTTTACACGCTGCCTTGAACGGTCCTGTACTATTACTGAATAAATCTTAGGACTTGGGGATCTGTCACACTATCAGCGGTTGACCTGTTATTTCACTGCAGGTCACCACTATGACATAGAAGCAATTGTTTACTGAGTGCCCCAAGCACTAAAAGTTTTATCCTGCTAAAATATAGTATATAAATGTGGCAAAAACATGGTCTGTTAAGCTGGTGTAACAGTTCCAGTGTTAAAGGACCTGAGCATTAGGGAAAAAAAATCCTGGTGTTGATCCTTCAAACATAAGGAGTGCTACAGCTGTGCTAATGAGTTCATAGGTGTACAAAGTGTGTGTGTTTTTTTTCTTGTTTGGCATTACAATTTATTTATTTTTTCAGGACCAAGACCCCTGGCCCTGGTGCCCAGTCTGCACTAAGAGCCCTAGCTCGTTCAGGCATGAAAATTGGCCGCATCGGTAAGAGCAGAAAATTGTCTCCCCTTAAATGTACAATTTATTGTGTTGAACTTGTTGTCTTTGAGTACTGTTTTTACCACAGGTCCTAAATCTCTTCCAGGCCACCTACATTGCTTGGAAATTGTATGACAAATGATACAGGCCTTCCTTTCTCCAAAGTCTAAGAACTCGCACTAATTTTATTTCTATATACATATTGTCTAGGTAATGGAAGTGCTATATTAATAGCTGATTGTGGTCTGGAAGATGTTGGGTGACCTAGTTGTTGCAGTTTAATTATGGTTTACATGTGTGCTGGTTTTATCTAATGGTAAATGGGAGACCTAGAAGCAGTCTGTTACACAACTTCCACGCCGCGCAAATTCCAGCACTCCTCTCCTACGTGTAAAAATCATCTTTTTTGCTAGAAAATTACTCATAACCCCCAAACATTATATATTTTTTCACAGAGACCCTAGGGAATAAAATGGCGGTCATTGTAACTTTTGTCAAGCGGTATTTGTGCAGCAATTTTTCAAGCGCAATTTCTTTTTGGAAAAGGAAACCCTTTCATGAATAACAAAATGGTAAAGTTAGCACAATTTTTTTGTACAACGTGAAAGATGTTACGCCAAGTAAAATAGATGCCTAACATGTTGCGCTTTAAAATTACGCTACTCGCGGTATGGCGCCAAACTTTGGTAAATTTTTTACAGGTTACATGTTTAGCGTTAGAGGTCTTGGGCTAGAATTGTTGCACTCTCGCTCTAACGTTCACGGTGATGCCTTACATGTGTGGTTTGAATTTTGTTTTCATATGCGGGCGTGACCTCTGTATGCATTTGTTTTTGCAAGCGAATGGGGGCGTCCCCTCCCGCCGCCTGTAAGAATGATCAAGCGGCTGTTGATCTTACGGTGTAGGGCAGGGATATGCAATTAGCGGGCCTCCAGATGTTTCATAACTACAAATCCCATGAGGCATAGCAAAACTGACAGCCGCAAGCATTAAACCGAGGCATGATGGGATTTGTAGTTTTGCAACAGCCAGCGGTCCGCTAATTGCATATCCCTGGTGTAGGGAAAACATATCTGATAGCTGCAGGTATCATTCAAATATCGCCACTGAAAGCCGTGTATGTCATATGACGTTCAGCGGGATGAAGGTGGTTAAAGAATTTTGTGCAGAGCAGTTATGCTTCTTCAGTTGCATTATGAACAATATTGGTATCAGGGTGAATGGCCTGGCTGTGATTAACATGGTAGTTGTGGAGACCTGGAAATCAAGATCTCCTCCTTTTTTCAGTTACTTTTATACAAACAACAAATCATTCAGTGATTTCCCTGTCTAGAATAAATATCACAATTTTCGTGGTGTAACTTAATCTTTCACATTATGCAAAAAAATTGGGCTAACTTTACGGTTTTGTTTTTAAAAAAAAAATCATATATATTTTGTTTTGGGGGTTCCAAGTCATTTTCTAGCAGATTTTTATTTGTAAGCCACAAAGGCCAGAAAAGGTTTAGTCTTTAACCACCTCCCACCCGGCCTGCATATATACGGCCGGGTGGGAGCTTCCCCGTTCTGACAGGACGTGTATTTACGTCCTGCAGAACGGGAGCTCGCCACGCGGCACGCTGCTGCTGGACCCTGTGATCATTATGATCACAGGATCCAGCTGAGCAGAGATCGGGATATGGGTGCAGTGACTGGCCCTCCTGATCATGTGACCGCTGTGTCCAATCACAGCCGTCGCATTGTAAACTGAGACGAACGTCTCTGACAGTTCTCCCCTGCCGAGCTCAGTGTGTGGGGGGGGGGGGGGCTGCAGCTCTGTGACAGCTTTCTGCATGATGATTTCATGCAGAAAGCTGTCACAGATCGCCCCCCACACAGTGCACCAAGCACACTGATACACCCATCCCCATACACATAAGTGTCCCCATAAAACAGCCCCCAAAACATCTGTATGACCCCCATCACATCTGTCAACATACACAAAACATCTCAGTCCCCAAAACATCTGTCAGTCCCCAAACATGTCTATCCCGTCACATCTGTCACCATACACAAAACATCTGTATGTCCCCGTCACATCTGTCAGTCCCCGTCACATCTGTCTGTCCGCCAACACCAAATAAACTCCGATTTGGGTTATTTTTACCAAAGTAATGTAGCAGTATCATTTTTGGTCAAAATTTATGAAGAGAAATTACTTATTTACAAAATTTTATAACAGAAACGCAGAAAAATGCAATTTTTTTTTCAGTCTTTTTTTAATTTATAGCGCAAAAAATAAAAAACCCAGGGGTGATTAAATACCACCAAAAGAAAGCTCTATTTGTGTGAAAAAAATGATAATTTCATATGGGTACAGTGTCACATGACCGCGCAATTGTCATTCAAACTGCAACAGCGCTGAAAGCTGAAAATTGGTCCGGGAAGGAAGGGGGTGTAAGTGCCCAGTATTGAAGTGGTTAAAGTGATTGTAAGGCTTTGTTTGTTTTTTTCCTTTAAGATAACAAACATGTCATACTTACCACCTCTGTGCAGTGTTTTTGCACCGAGTGGCCCCGAACCTCATCTTCTGAGGTCCTCCAGCGGCGCTCCTGGGTCCTCCTCCGCATCCAGTGACCCGTCAGGGAAAGTTTCCCTGGGGTCACACGTATGGGCTACGCTGTATTCACGCAAACAGCGGGACTTGTCCCCGGGTCACTGAACCTGATTGACAGCAACAGGAGCCAATGGCTCCCCTGCTATCAATCAGGCCAATGAGAGAGTGGATTGCTAGTAGCCGTCGCTGGAATGAACAGGCTCAGTTAAGCAAAAGGGGGGCTCGGGGGGGGGGGTCCCTATTTGGAAAAGGTTTTTCACCTTAATGCATTAAGGCGAAAAATCATGAGACTTTACAATCACTTTAAATGGTTAAACTGACCTCATTTACAGCCCTGGAGTTCATCCCTTTGATAAAAGAACAAAGATACTTTGTTTATACTTAAAGAGAAACACAAATCCGAGCAGCCTGCTCTATATAGACTGTGCGTTTTGATGAAAGATGCAGGACTTTTTTAATGCATCGTACTTAAAACACACAGTTGTGAACGTGACTTTAGTCTAACTGGTAAAGGTTTAGGAACTGCAAGGATTTCAGGACAAGTGTTTTCTGTATTCCTTCTGCTTTTCTTAAAGCATAACTCCTCCCCACCCAATTTCATTTGGATTGGCACCTTTTTGTATAGCAGGTTCTAACCCTTCTCAGCCCAATTTACAATTAGCCTGTGCAAGTGGAAGGGCTTTGCACATTTCAAACAATTTTCCCAGCACACTTGCCAGCCTGCAGAAAACCACTTCACATTAAAAACCAGAGGGTTTAGTTGTGCACATTTGCAAATATATGTGGAAGACGCAGTGCCTTGCCAAGGCTTCTGTGTATACTGTAGTTGTAACTAAAGCCTCTAAGTTGCCACATATATAGCAATGGATAAATTAAGGATGACTGTGTCTGAAGCGAGCCCACTCAAAGGTACAGGGACACATTAGGCACTCGGCAAGAGTACAGTGACAAAACCTTCAGGTTTTTATTGCTGTTTCTGGCCCCATTGGTGAATTTCACCTCACATCCTGTCCCCAGGGACATGGAGTCACTTGAACAGGAAGTGATGGGAAAACAAATATGAATGAACAGATGAAACCCTTACAATGTAAAGGGATTTAAATCTGTCAAGTTGTTGCAATCTTCTGTCCAGTGACATCTAATCCCTTCCCGTTCTTGTCCTGGTGTCAGAGACAGAAAGTGAAAGTCTATTGGGCCAGAAGGGAAGCAACAATACAGACTTTACAGAAGTTCTTTCTCTTCTTCCATTGTCCAGAACAAAATGGAAAACTTTTAACCCGGAGTTTGTTTTTATTTTCACAAGGGAGAACATTCTAAAGGTGTACTTGAACTGTGCTCTATATCTATAGCCTGTGAGTTGGAAAATGGTGAAACTGAAGTGGGTGTAGGATGGGGAGAGGTTTTTGCTTACTATAAGCAAATTTATCATGGTTTATTTCACAATCTGTAAATCATCCCAAACTGTTAGGTTGCTAACATTTTCATACTTGTAAAGTTGATATTTGGTTTAACTGCTGATCAGCATATGTTGCAAAGTGTATTTTTCTAATAGTGACTCTTTTCACCCCTTTTCAGAGGACGTGACCCCCATCCCTTCAGACAGCACCCGCAGAAAGGGCGGTCGCCGTGGTCGTCGTCTGTAGTTCTCCTGCTTTGTCTTTCAGTTGTTAATAAAATATTCAGACCAAAAATGCTTCTGTTTGATCTTTTCTTTGAATTACACTGTAAAAATCGAATGTAACCCCTAAGGGAGAAAATTTTGCCTGCAGCCCCCACTTAGAAGTCATTAAAACCTGATATTCAATATTTGCTCCACTGCAATTGGATAGAGGACAGTATTTTTCAGATTGTGAAAGTGGACCTGAGGAAAACAGGCTGTATTTACTAACAATTCTTTCTTTCAATACATGTTGATTGCCTGGACTGTCATTCCTGCCCTTTTCCTTCAATACGGAGTTGTAGATCCACAGCTTTGACTCCTGATCTTCATATTTGTCCCAGGTGTGTGACCAGTATTTTATTGGGTCTTAAGATATATCTAAAGTTGAAACTTTAAACATTTTGGATGATGTGGAGAAGGATTTGAACCATTGGGCCTTCGAAGTTTGTGTCCCTGATGGGGAGGGTTTTTTTTGTTTGTTCTCTCATATAAAGCCAGCTTGTCAATATATAATTGAAAGTGTGTTTTTTCTGTTATCAGATTCAGGATTTCAGGCTGCAGCGGTCTGCCTCATCAGATGTGCTGCAAGCAGCCCTGATGCAGTTGGGTTAGGTTCATCTGTATAGGGCAGACCATTCAAGTCCCCTACCTGCCGAAACACAGGGAAAAAGTCCCATGCACTTTTTTTCCCCTTTAACCGCCTCAGTACAGGGCACTTACACCCCCTTCCTGCCCAGGCCAATTTATAGCTTTCAGCGCTGTCACACTTTGACAATTGCGCGGTCATGCAACACTACCCAAATGAATTTATCATTTTCTTCCCACAAATAGAGCTTTCTTTTGGTAGTTTTTAACCACTTCCCAACCACCATATGCAGAATGATGGCTGGGAAGTGGTTCAGTTATCCTGACTGGGCGTGGTATGCCATCGCACATCGTGGTGTAGGGGGTCAGTCCCCACCCCCGCATTACCGATCTCGGTAAAGCGCTTCCATCAGAAGCACTTTGCACTTTACCATGTGAGCAGCCGTGGCCAATTACGGCTGGTCAGTGTAAACAGGAAAGCAGTTTATCGGCTTTTCCTGTACTCTGGTCTGCAGACCTGAACAGTGGAGAGCCGATCGGCTTCTCTCCTGATGGGGGGTTTGTGCTGATTGTTTATCAGCACAGCCCCCCCCCCCTAGGATCGCCACACTAGACCACCAGGGAGCCTGCCCAGGGATGTGCCCACCTATGACCACCAGGGAGCTGATCTGGACCACCAGGTGAGGAGCATAGTGCCCAATATGAATGGCACTCAGTGCCACCTACAGATGCCCCACCCTAGACCACCAGGGAATGGCCCCTATCAGTGTGTACTAGTGCTCATCATTGCTGCATACAAGTGCCACCTCGTCAGTGCCCGTCAGTGTAGCCTCATCAGTGATGGAGAAAATTTACAAAGTTTTGTGACTAAGACAGAATTTTTAGGTTTTTTTTCGGTCCCCCTTTTTTTTTTTTTTTTTTTGTAGCACATAAAAAAAACCCTCAGGGGTGATCAAATACCACCAAAAGAAAGCTCTATTTGTGGGAACAAAATGATAAAAAAAGTGTTTGGGTACAGCGTCGCACGACCGCGCAATTGTCATTCAAATTGCAAGAGCACTGAAAGCTGAAAATTGGTCTGGTAGGAAAGTGTGCTAAGTGCATAGTATTGAACTGGTTAATCATCGCTGGGTTTTTTTTTTGCTAAATAAAAATAAAAAACGAAGACCATTTTGAAGAAGTTTTCTCTTCTCACCTTCCAGGACAGCAACATCTGAGATGATGGGCTCCTCCTCCCTCCAGGAAACACAATCAGTGCACAGCTTTTTAACCACCTTGCGCCGCCGCCATAGCCGAATGACGGCTGCAGCGCTAAAATGCCGGGAGGACGTCCTATTTGGCTAGTGTTGCGGGAGGGTGGCCGCGGGTCGAGCGGACCCGATGTCCGCCGGAGACCCGCGATCTCCTTTCAGAAAGCCGGAAGGGGGAACCGCCGATGTAAACACGGCGGTTCCCCGTTCTGAGGGGGGGCATGCCAGATCTACTGATCCCTGTCATACTGATCAGTTAGATCTGTCATGCCCCTGCCAACCCTGCTCCCCCACAGTTAGAACACACCCAGGGAACATAGTTAACCCCTTTACTGCCCTCTAGGTTAACCCCTTCACTGCCAATGACATTTACACAGTAATCGGATTTTTACATTTCTGATCGCTGTATAAATGTCATTGGTCCCAAAAGTGTCAAAAACGTCCGACATGTCCGCTGTAATATCGCAGTCCCGATTTAAAATCGCCGATTACTAGTAAAAAAATAAACGCCATAAACCAATGTCCATAGTTTGTAAACGCTATAACTTTTTGCGCAACCCAATCAATATATGCAGATTTCGAACTTTTTTTTACCAAAAATATGTAGAAGAATATATATCGGTCTAAACTGATGAATAAATGTTTTTTTATTTTTGGATATTTATTATAGCAAAAAGTTAAAAATCGCGTTCTTTTTTTCAAAATTGTCGCTTCTTTTTTGTTTATAGAGCAAAAAATAAATGCAGAGGCGATCAAATACCACCAAAAGAAAGCTCTATTTGTGGGGAAAAAAAGGACGCAAAGTTTGTTTGGGTACAACGTCGCACGACTGCGCAATTTGTCATTCGAAGAGCGACAGCGATGAAAACTGAAAATTGGTCCGGGCAGGAGGGGGGTTTAAGTGCCCAGTAAGGAAGTGGTTAAAAGGGCCCCACTTTACCCTTGCTCCTCAGTATTGATTGTGTTTCTCCCACAGCGAAACGTTAGGGGTTTTTTTTTTTTTTCCTCTGACCAGAGTCGGATAGTCCCCATGTGAGCCAGGTTTAGGAACGTCGGTGAGGGCCGCACTAACCTGCCGCCTTAGAACTTCTCATAGGTTGCCAAAACATTGCATGGTGCAGGGGGTTTGGGCATAACTGAGGTCCCCCACTGTTGCACGCCGCTCAAGCAGCTTGGATCTTTTCCTGTCTTCCCCCTGTGCAGTGGGTGCTATTTTTCTGGAGTCCGAAGGGTGTGAAACACCAGGGGGAGGACCTTGTGTGCTCCAAGCCTTGGTCTGGTACCGGAATTTCCTGTCCAGGGCAGGAAGAGGGTGGAGTACGCCCATTGCAACCCAAGAGCTGGTCTTAAAGCGCGGAGGAGACGCCGGACCCGCGTGGCTGCGGAAGCTGAGAGCTCTGTCTGCACCAGGACTCTGCAAAGCTGCAGGGAGCCTAAAAGTCTGCCAAGACCCACCTCATGGAGGAGGATGGAAAGGTAGCTGCAGGCAAAAGCAAGCCAGGGCCAGGTAAGTGCCTTTTACCTATTATCTTTCTCTGCAACTACACCCCAGGGGTTGGACCCAGAGCAACCTGTCCTTAGAGAGGCCCCTTCCTCTCAGGAGAGTCTATTCTTCCAACCTGGACCAAGCGTCCTCTTTCCACTTTACCAGTCCCCAGTACAGGTCAGGGAAGAGGAGGAGGTGGAGGAAACAAAGCCAGGATGGATCTGAGCCGGGCTCAGAGGAGAAGGGGGGTCCAGGGCTGGACAGTGAGGTAGAGGATATCAAATTTTCCAGGCATCTCTTTAACCTGGAGGATTTGGAGGGACTTCTTCAGGCTCTATACCTCTGAAGAGATTCCTGAACCAGTAAAAGAAACCTCTTCACAGGATAAGATGTATAGGTGTTTAATTAAAAACCAGTCTAAGGTGTTTCCCTTACATCAGTCCTTGAAGGACGTAATTCTGCAGGAATGGGAATTTCCTGAAAGGGGCCTGGTTAGGCCTAAATCTTAAATGACGGTTCCCCTTCAAGGAGGAGGAAACTGAGAAATTCCTTAAAATTCTTAAGCTGGACACTGCCCTTTCCCAGCTGTCAGAGGTCTGAGCTCTTTTGAGGACGCAGGTAACCTCAGGGACACTATAAATCATAGATTGGAAACCCGCTGAAAATAGCATGGGAAGCCAATTCAGTGACTATGGCCCCTGCATTGGTAGCAATCTGTGTCGCCAGAAATGCGGACTGCTGGATAGAGACTTGGTAAACACCTCACAGGGTAATAAGTCTCAGGAAGTTGGCTCAGGTCTAGACAAGGTGCTGGCCAGGCCCTCAGAGAAGGGGAAGAAATTTCCTGTCAAACCCAGAAGGGAAAAGCACAGATTTTTTTTTTTTCTTTTTAGGGCCCCCAGGGGCAAAACCAGCAAAGGTCTAAGAGAGAGCCCAACAAAAAATGGGGGTACGGTAGAGGTAGGCAAAAAGGCAACTTGCTTTTTACCTCTCCAGGACAAGTCGCAAAAGACACCAAGTGACGCCAGGATCAAGGTAGGGGGCAAGTTGTCTGTTTGTCTCCCAGTGGGAGAAAATTTCAGACAGCCCCTACATCATCAATCTGATCAGAGAAGGTTACCGTCTAAGTTCTTGTCAGAGCCCCCGCTTATGGTCACCTTGACACATCCTCCAAAGGATGCATTAAAAAAGAAAGCCCTACTAGAAGGGATTCAGGAACTGGTGGACCAAAAAGTGGTAATTCCAGTACCAAAAGAGCAGCGTTACCAAGGCTTCTACTCCCACATTTTCCTGATACCCAAGCCCTCTGAAAAGTTCCGCCTAGTCATAAATCTCAGGAATTTAAACAAGTTCCTAGAATACAAGAAGTTCTCCATGGAGAGTATCTACTTTGTGTGAAGAAACCTCTTAAAGAATGTTTTCATGACTACTCTGGATCTCAGGGACGCCTATTTACATGTACCGATCTTTCCGGAACATCAGGCGTTCCTGAGATTTGTGGTGGTGACGCAGGAAGGGGTGCTCCATTGACAGTTCAGGGCACTTCCCTTTGGGTTAGCAGCCAGCCCAAGGATCTTCACAAAGATCCCGGCAGAGCCAGTGGCTTATCTCCATCTCCAGGGGGGTAGCATTAATCCCCTACCTGGACGACCTGCTCATCTTCAGGCCTTCAAGGGTGCAGGTAAAAGCAGACACCCAAAGGGTGATCTCCACTCTGAAGACTTTGGGATGGCTGGTGGATATGGAAAAGTCTTCCTTGGAACCAGCCCAGCTCCAAATCTACTTGGGCTACCAGGTAGACTCTCAGGCTCAAACTTCTCCTCCCAGGAGAAAAGGTGGAAAAGATTGTTGCTGTCGTCAGTCCCAGGCAATCTGGAAAAAGGCAGACCCTGGCGTCAGTGGGATCCGAAGTGCCAGGGGATGGGGAGCCAAAGCTCAGGGTATTTGGAACAGGGAAGTAGCCAGGTCCTCTTCCAACCTCAGAGAGCTCAGGGCAGTGGGCGAAGCTTTAAGAACCTTCGAACAATCAGTTACAGGCAAAGAAGTCCATGTTTGCTCAGACAACGCTACGACCTTGGCGTATCTGAACCGGCAGGGGGGGACCAGATCCAGGAGCCTTCTAACCCTAGCGAAGGAGATTCTGGGCCGAACACAGGGTGGTTTCTATGTCAGCAGTACATATAAGAGGCATAGACAACCAGGAAGCGGACTTCCTCAGCCGTCAATCGGTCGGCTAGGGAGATTGGGAGCTGAACCCGAAGGTTTTTCCGCTTCTAGTCCAGAAGTTCGGGTACCCAGAGATAGATCTCTTTTCCAATCAAAGGAACAGGAAAGTGGAGAGGTTTTTCTCCCTCTCTCAGGAAAGAGAGTCAGAGGGCCTGGATGCTCTGGCTCAATGCTGGAATTTCCAGCTGGCCTACGCCTTCCTCCCTCTAGCACTGATTCCTTGAGTCATTCAGAAGATCAGCCAGTCCCCGGGCTGTTTCCTTCTAGTAGCCCCATGGTGGCCAAAAAGGGCTTGGTTCGCAACCTTGAAGACACTGTCAGTAGCGCCTCCTTGGAGACTTCCGGTTCTTCCGGACCTTTTATCCCAGGGTCCAGTGCTGCACCCCAGACCAGAGTTTTTTCATCTGACAGCCTGGTTAGTGAGTGCCAGATCCTTGACACAAAAAATTTACTTTACAGTTTGGAAAATCTTTTGTACTTGGTGTAAACAAAAGCAGATTTTTTCCACCTCGGTTCCTGTAATTCTGGAATTTCTTCAGGATGGAGTAGAGAAGGGTCAACACTCTTTGAGTACAGGTAGCAGCTCTTTCTGTTTTCTTTGACGCTAGGATAGCGAAGGAACCCTTAATTAGAAGATTTTTGGTGGCCAGAGATAGGGCTACCCCGGTCACAAAAAAACCTAGGGTGCTAGAGGGATTATCTAGTCACCCCTTTGAACCCTTAGAAAAAATTTAATTTAAGTTTCTGACAAAATTAGCCTTCCTACTGGCTATTACAATGGCCAGAAGGGTAGGGGATTTACAGGGTCTGTCCATTACAGAACCCTTTTTGTCAATTCTACCAGATAGGATCATACTTAGGCCAGATCCTATATATCTGCCCAAGGTATCAGCAGCGTTCCATAGGACTCGGGTAATGACACTACCATCCTTTTGTGATAACCCAAAGAATATGGGGGAAAGGAGATTTCACTGTTTTCAGATAAGTAAGGAGGCATCTCCAGACATCTAGAGGGTAAAAGAATTTAAAAAGTCTAATCCTCTTTTAATCCTCTTCTCAGGACCAGGGAAGGGACTTCGAGCTTCAAAACCTTCAGTCTCTAGGTGGAAAAGGAAAGCCATTACGTTAGCATACGAGTGCTCAGGTATACCTGCACCAGGAAAACTGAAGGCACATTTGACTAGAGCCTTAGCAACCTCCTGGGCTGAAAAAGCAGGAGCATCCTGAGAATAGATTTGTAGCGCAGCCACCTGGTCCAGCTTTCCTGAAGCACTACTGTATGGAGGTCCTGTCGCAGCAAGACCTGGCCTTCGGTTGAAAGGTGCTACAGGCAGTGGTCCCACCCTAAGGTAGGCCTGTGGATTTCTTTATTATCCTCTCAGGTGTTGCCGTCCTGGAAGGTGAGAGGAGAAAACCAACGGTTAGACTTACCGGTAATGGTGTTTCTACGAACCTTCCAGGACGGCAGGCCTACTTCCCGCCCTGTATGGGGTTGAGGAGAATGTATAAGCTAGGTGGTAAGTACCTAAGTGTTTCAGTAAACCCTTGTGAATCGGTTGGGAGAATTACTTTACAACAACTGAGGAGCAAGGGTAAGGTGGGGCCCTTTTAAACAGCTGTGTACTGATTGTGTTTCCTGTAGGGAGGAGCCTATCATCTCTCAGGTAAATAAAATAAATAGTCAGCGCGGTCAGTACGAAGAATAAGCAGCTGAACACAATAGGTAATTTATCAAATCCTAGTAAGTCCAATATATAACATCAAAAGGTGCAGCGCTGTGTAAAGTTCTTAATGAGAAACACCCAAAGTGCCGCAGTGCGATCTCCTTCTGAAAAGTGCTGTGGTGTCACTCCACCTCCACCATAAACACTAGCCTCTCACCTTCCTAGGTAGGCTCTTATCACAGGAGCCAAAGTAAGCCTTGTTTATAGTTTTTGGTAAGGAGAGGTCGCTCACTCCAATATTCGGTGATCACCATAAACAGGATCCTCCAGTCAACATCAGCACACCATCGCATAAGGAATATGAAAAAACAAAAGATCCAAATCTAGTGCTCTCCGTCTTAAAAAGGCACATTTATTAAATAAAAGCAGGGTTACTCACATACGTGGCACTGAAGCCCAGTGCATGGCTAAAAGCATATTGTCATAATCTCCTGGATAATCCCGAGCTTCACAGGATCAGGAAAACATCGATATGCAGACAGTGAAGGTCGCGGGTGACGTCACTTCCTGCTTCCGGACGCGTTGCGTTCCTCGAACCGGAACTTCGTCAGCGGATGCGGAAGTGACGCTATCACCCGCATATATATTAGACCTGCAAGTCATCTGACCTCGAGTGGGCCAATCAACCTCCGCTGTGCTAAATGTTAGCTACCCAACAGAAGATCATTACAAAATGTAATAAGAAAATGAAATAGAGACATAATAATAAAAGTCCCTGAATCCGCCCTCATATAACTAGGGGCAAACATTATAAAATTAGTAAAAATAATAAAAAATAGTAAAAAATAGTGTACCTAACCCGCGACCTTCACTATCGCAACAGTTATATAAATACCACAATTCATAAAGATAGTACATAAACAATTGGGAGTACATAGAGAATTGGGAAATCTATACAGTATAGTGATCATCGGTCGGAAATAAAACAGTTGAGGTCAAATTCAATATTTAACCCCTTGGGGGCCAATACTGCTGTCTCATGTATCCAGAACGACTCTCTCTTACTAAGTTGTCTGATATAGTTCCCACCTCTCCAATGTCTTGTCACGTGCTCAATCCCCCAAAATTTGAGAGAGCTGGGATCTCTATCATGGCATTTTCTAAAATGCAGGGAAAGATTATGTTCCTTGTATCCTTTGCGGATATTATTAACATGTTCCCTGAGACGAACATGCAAGGGATGGGAAGTGCGCCCCACATACTGGTGTCCACACCCACATTCTACCATATACACGACACCTACTGTCTGACATGTGATAAGTTGGTTAATATCGTAACTTTTACCTGTGGCTCTTGCTGTGAAAGTTTTACGCTTTTTAATGTTACATTTGGAACTTTTACAAGCCCTACAGCGACCACAAGCATAAAAGCCTTTCAAGAACGTGGTCATACACCCCGCGTGAAGGGCAGGGAACGTACAAGCAGAGTCCCTTGTACAATTATTATAGGCGTTTCCTATATTCCTTGTATTAGAAAGGGACGTAAAATCTTTTACGGTACTATCTCTAGGGTCGAGAGAGTTTAAAACCCCCTAACTCGTGCACTGTTCTGTAACCTCTCCACCCTTGATATAGTCTGTTGAATCATTCTCTCTCAGCAAGACCTATGTACTCTGTCGTCATAACCGGGGGTTCCCCAATTTATAACTTAAACTGGAGTTGACAAAATAAAGGCTGGCTACTAGTGATATGACATA
>BLSH010149575.1:553982-564608 GCA_018402905.1 Glandirana rugosa | reverse complement strand
ACAGTGCCACACCAGTGCCACCTGTGCCTTAATTGCCACTATCAGCCCATCAGCGCCACTACAGTGCTCAATAGTGCACATCAGTGCCCATAAGTGAACGCTCATCAGTGCCTTATTATTGGATCCTCATCAGCGTCTGTCAGTGCCAGCTTATCAGTGCAGCTGCAGTGCATTAGTGCACATCAGTGCAACCTCATCAGCGGCCATCAGTGTATCCACTTCGCACCAGTCATCAGTATGGCAAAAAAATATTCTGCTGAGGAGGCATACCAGATTCTGAGCCTGAGCCTGAGCGTAGAGAGCAGCGGGGAGCTCTCTGAGTGTGCGTCCAATTCGGATTATGAGCCCTTTGTAAGCAGTGGGTCTGATTCAGAATCGGAGGAAGAAGAACTGGTGCCCATGAAAAGAAGGCGTTCTGGCGAGCAGCAGCAGGCTACTACAGGTAGTGCAGTGCCATCCACCTCTGAAGCAGTGCCATCCACATCTAGCGCAGTGCCATCCACCTCTAGTGCAGTGCCACTGCAACAAAGACCAAGCACTAGTGGGGTGTCATGTCAGCCCCAAAGGTTCAGGACCCATGCCAGCCTTCCCTATGCCCTTCAGAACCCCCTGTGGCTTCCATCTAATTCCGGAGCAGCAATACTCCCCCCTTTCACCGCCCAGCCAGGTGAACACCGAAGGTTTTGCCCTAATTCATTTTTTTATTTAATTTTTACAGAGGACTTTCTGTCATCCATCGTGGCCCAGTGCAACCTTTATGCCCAGCAGTTCATCGCAAACAACCCTGGTTCTAGTTACGCCCGACCCTTTGAATGGAGAGAACTTACAGTGGAGAAATTTAGACTTTTTTTAGGCCTAACGTTTAATATGGGAATCCCAAAAAAAGGAACTGTACTCCTATTGGTCTACCAAGCCCATTCACCACATGCCAATCTATTCATCCCTCCTACCAAGGTCAAGATACCTTAGAATTATGCGGTTCATCCACTATAATAACGCACAGTGCCCTCCCCGCCAGTGGCGGCTGGTGAAGTTTTAGGATAGGGGTGTGCCAGGCCCCACCCTTCCTTTTTGACCCCTCCTACTTCTAATAAGCCCCACCCATTATAGAATCCACCCACTCCGTCCCCTGTATTCCACATATTGTGTCAGGAGTACACAGCTCATCATCACAGGACAGAGTATACAGCTCAGCATCACAGGGCACAGTATACAGCTCAGCATCACAGGGCACAGTATACAGCTCAGCATCACAGGACACAGTATACAGCTCAGCATCACAGGACACAGTATACAGCTCAGCATCACATCACAGGACACAGTATACAGCTCAGTATCAGAGGACACAGTATACAGCCCCAGCATCACAGGACACTGTATACAGCTCAGCATCACAGGACACGGTATATAGCTCAGCATCACAAGACACAGTATACAGCTCAGCATCACAGGACACAGTATACAGCTCAGCATCACAGGACACAGTATACAACTCAGCATCACAGGATACAGTATACAGCTCAGCATCACAAGACGCAGTATACAGCTCAGCATCACAGGATACAGTATACAGCTCAGCATCACAGGACACAGTATACAGCTCAGCATCACAGGATACAGGATACAGCCCCAGCATCACAGGACACAGTATACAGCTCAGTATCACAGGACATAGCTCAGCATCATAGGACACGGTATACAGCTCAGCATCACAGGACACAGTATACAGCTCAGCATCACAGGACACAGTATACAGTTCAGTATCACAGGACACAGTATACAGCTCAGCATCACAGGATACAGTATACAGCTCAGCATCACAGGATACAGTATACAGCTCAGCATCACAGGTGGGGGTAAATAGCAGCCAGTATCACAGGTGGGGGTAAATTGCAGCCAATATCAAAGGTGGGGTAAATTGCAGCCAATATCACAGTTGGGAGCACTTATGCAGCCAGTATCACAGGTGGGGGCAGTTATGCAGCCAATAACACAGGCGGGGGCAGTTATGCAGCCAATAACACAGGTGGGGGCAGTTATTCAGCCAATAACACAGGTGGGGGCAGTTTGCAGCCAATAAAACAGGTGTGGGCAGTTATGCAGCCAATAACACAGGTGGGGCAGTTATGCAGCCAATAACACAGGTGGGGGCAGTTATGCAGCCAATAACACAGGTGGGGGCAGTTTGCAGCCAATAAAACAGGTGTGGGCAGTTATGCAGCCAATAACACAGGTGGGGCAGTTTGCAGCCAATAACCCTGGTGGGGTACATTGCAGAGACCCCCCCCCCCGCACTTACCCCATCCAATAGGCAGGCAGGATTGTTGCAGAGATTCGGCATGCGGAGAAGTGGGCTGAGTCTGCAGAGTTTCGGCATGAGGAGAGTGGGCTGCCCCCCCCCTCGTCGTTCACCGGGCGTTCATGGTCTCTGTGGGAGTGGGAGTCACGTCTGCTTCCACAGTGACCCGTCCCCGGCCACCACATCCAATCACAGAGCCGCAGGCTCAGGGCAGCCAATCAGCCTGTGTGTGTGCACCTGTTCAAGCGCACCCACATAGGCTTTAACGGCCGACCAATGGGCTCACTACTTGGCTTGGACTTGACTTGGACAGCCAAGGAGCCGAAAAGAAAAAGAAAGTCAATGTACCGTGCCTACTGCAGGGGGCAGGGCTGACTTTTTTTTTATTCTTTAGCCGGCGGGGAGACGGCGCCCAAGCGCCCCTCATACACCAGCCGCCGCTGTTCCCCGCAATGACCCAGCTTTCAATAAATTATTTAAAATGCGCCCCCTTCTAAATTATTTTTCTGAAAAATTTGCCCAATTATATACCCCCAACCAAAAATTCACAGGCAGGCTGGCCATTAAACAGTCTATCCCCAGCAAAAGGGCCCGATATGGGGTTAAAGTGTACAAACTTTGTGACCGAGCCACCGGCTACATCTATTCCTTCTTGATCTATGAAGGAAAGGACACCCAACTGCATCCCCGTGAATGCCCTGAATATATTGGAGCCAGTGGAAAGGTTGTTTGGGAGCTTATTTATCCACTACTTGGAAAAGGTTATCGCCTTTATGTGGATAACTTTTATTCAAGTTTGCCCCTCTTCTGCAACCTTTACCGGAGGCAGACTCCAGCATGCGGTACGGTCAGAGCCAACAGAAAGGGCTTCCCGTAAAGGCTCGTTAACGAAAGGCTACAAAGAGGGAAGATGGCGTCTTCGCGGAACCAGGAGCTATTGGCTGTCAAGTGAAGGGACAGACGGAACGTCCACATGCTGACTTCAATACACAATGACACCTAAGTGGAAATCCCCAGGAGGAAAGGAGACACAATCCGGAAGCCAGCTTGTGTCCATGATTATAATTTGTTAATGGGGGTGTCGACTTCAATGACCAGATGATCGAACCCTACCTTCCCACAAGAAAATCCCGCCACTGGTACAAAAAAGTTTCAATATACCTTTTCAGTTTGGCCATGTATAACAGTTATGTTATTTACCAAAAATCAACCGAGAACCCCATATCCTTTCTACAATACCATGAAGAAGTCATCACCACCCTAGTGTACCCTGAAGGCCCACCAGAAAATATTTGCTCGGATTCAGTGAGCAGACTACAAGAACATCACTTACCTGAAAAACTCCCCGTCCGTGAAACAGGCGAAAGACGCCAGAAAAAATGAGGTGGTAGAAGAGACACCGTGTATTTTTGTCCCCAATGCCCTTCCCAACCAGGCCTCTGTATAGGTGACGGTTTCCCCCGTTACCATACTTCACTACATTATTAGTGAAGTATGGTAAACGTAATTGTCATTTATAGCCACAACCCTTATGCCACTGCACTGCACATACCGCTGCCTTCTTCGGAACTGACCCTGGCCTGCTATACGACCACGCTTCTGCCTCGCGCTAAAAATACCTCTGCCTGCTTCGAAACCGACCCTGGCCTGCTATACGACCACTTTTCTGCCTAATGTAAACATACCTCTGCCTGCTCTGGAACTGACCATGGCCTTTTATACGACCACACTTCTGCCTAATGTAAACATACCTCTGCTTGCTCTGGAACTGACCCCGGACCGGTTGACCACGTTTTTTGCCTACCTCTTGGACTGATTTTTTAGCCTGCTGCTGGAGTAATGGGATTCACACACAGGGGTCTCACATATGTGAGGGGCTCCAGAATTTGTTTTTCTGGATGAAAAAAAAAAATTTTTAGTTTTACTCATTTCCGGATTAGGGTCTGGAGACTCAGAGGCTTCAAAGAGATTTGGGTGGGAGAAACCTCTACCCCTGCCCCCATTCTTTCCTGGCCTGCTACCCGTACTATGGATCCTGTTCCTGCCTACTACCAGGATCAATATTTTGGCACTGCCGGTAATATCTCCAACTGCACTGACCCTGGACTGTATATGGACAGTACCCCTGCCTGTACGGACTATGGACAATATTCCTGCCAGCTGCCTGGACAATTCTGTTTGCTGTCGCTGACCACGTCCCTGCCTGCTGCCTGGATCAGGGCTCTACTCCTGTGAATAGCGGCACTACTAAACCCACAGGTAATCTTTTGTTTACCCTTTGCTCAGCAGAATGTATTTTGGGGTGCAATTCTTGTATGTGCATGCTATAACTTAGAAATATAAAGAGCTTTCAAAAATGTGATCGGTTGTCAGGAAATTAGATGCATAATGTATGTCCCTAGAACACCTGATGGTGCTCCTTGAATGTTGGGCCTCTGTATGTGGCCAGGCTGTGTAAAAGTCCCACACATGTAGTATCGCCATACTCAGGAGGAGTAGCAGAATGCATTTTGGGGTGTCATTTTTGCTATGTACATGCTATGTGTAGAAAATATCTTATAAATGGACAACTTTGTGGGAAAAAAATGCGTTTTCATTTTTTTCCCCACATTTTCCAAAAACTTCTGGAAAAAAATGAACCATTCAAACGACTCATTATGCCTCATAGATTATACGTTGGGGTGTTAGCTTTCCAAAATGGTGTCATTTTGTGGGCGTTTCCATTGTCCTGGTGCTCCAGGGCCTTCAAAATGTAATAGGTGGTTGAGTAATGAGATGTGTAATTTATGCTCCTAGAACGCCTGAAGGTGCTACTTCAATGTTGGGCCAGGCTATGTGGCCAGGCTATGTAGCCAAGCTATGTAAAAGTCTCACACATTTGGTATCGCCATACTCAGAAGGAGTAGCAGAATTCATTTTGGGATGTTATTTTTGCTATTTACATGCTATGTGTCCACTCATATGTATGCGTGTGAAGCCTAATAAGAAGGAAAAAAACTCTCATTGCTTGTGTGGCCCGTGGTGGTCAATGAAATCCGGTAAGTGGGGAAGCAAGTGGATGTAAAGCAACTTGGGAACGGGACCCCTTTTTTATGGAAGGAGATTTCGTATTCAAATATCACCAAGAAGCCACTCCACTTATAGGACTTTTCATGCTATATGGTCACATTTAGCACAAATATTTTGTGGTCAAGGACATTAAAGGTTGTAAAAAGCGCTATGATTTACTAATGCAGCATTACCATCTCTGGATTTATTCATACACCAGAGAGATTAATACACATATGAGAGAATTTCCTGTCTCTATGGGTTTGGTAGCTGCCGAATGAGCGCGGTATTTTCAAGCATTTACAGTTTATCTAATGTAACTATATTTAGGTTATATTATCATACCAGCTGCTCTCGATATTAATTGATCTATTGTTGATCCCAAGGCGCGGGTAAATCTGTTTTAGATTAAGAGAAATGTGTCGGAAATATCTTAGAAATGGACAACTTTGTGTAAAAAAAATGCGTTTTCATTTTTTTCCACATTTTCCAAAAACTTCTGGAAAAAAATGGACCGTTCAAAAGACTCATTATGCCTCATAGATTATACCTTGGGGTGTTAGCTTTCCAAAATGGTGTCATTTTGTGGGTGTTTCCATTGTTCTGGTGCTCCAGGGCCTTCAAAAGTGTAATAGGTGGTTGAGTAATGAGATGTGTAATTTATGCTCCTAGAACGCCTGACGGTGCTACTTCAATGTTGGGCCAGGCTATGTGGCCAGGCTGTGTAAAAGTCTCACACATTTGGTATCGCCATACTCAGGAGGAGTAGCAGAATGCATTTTGGAGTGTTATTTTTGCTATTTGCATGCTATGTGTTGGAAATCTCTTATAAATGGACAAATTTGTGGAAAAAAATGTGTTTTCATTTTTTTCCACATTTTCCAAAAACTTCTGGAAAAAAATGGACCGTTCCAAAGACTCATCATGCCTTATAGATTATACATTGGGGTGTTAGCTTTCCAAAATGGGGTCATTTTGTGGGCGTTTCCATTGTTCTGGTGCTCCAGGGCCTTCAAATTGTAATAGGTGGTTGAGTAATGAGATGTGTAATTTATGCTCCTAGAACGCCTGAAGGTGCTGCTTCAATGTTGGGCCAGGCCATGTGGCCAGACTGTGTAAAAGTCTCACATATTTGGTATCGCCATACTCAGGAGGAGTAGCAGAATGTATTTTGGGGTGTAATTTGTGGTACATGCCATGTGAGAGAAATAACCTGTTAACATGACCATTTTGTGTAAAAAAAAAAAAAAAAAAATCTTCATTTTGCAAAGAATTGTGGGAAAAAAAATTACAACTTCAAAAAACTAACCATGCCTCTTACTAAATACCTTGGAATGTTTACTTTCCAAAAAGGGGTCATTTGGGGAATATTTGTACTTTCCTGGCTTGTTAGTGTCTCAAGAAATGACATAGGCCAGGGGTGGCGAACAAGTTAGACACAAAGAGCCAAAATTTTAAACTGTGAGAGTCAGAGAGCCACACCACGCAGTGACGAAGCGGCGCGAAGCGGCGCGATGCGGCGCGAATCGGCGCTCGAGGCGATCTCAAGACGGCTTGCGAGGAGACTTCTATCATAGAAGTCAATGCAAGCTACCTGAGATCGCCCTGAGAGAAACATGAAACTTGGCAAAGAGCCACAGTATATACAAAATATAATAAGAGGCAAAGAGCCGCATTCATTATGGCCGGGAGCCGCATGCGGCTCGAGAGCCGCGTGTTCGCCACCCCTGACATAGGCCGTCAGTACATCAGGTGTGATCAATTTTCAATGATTGCCACCATAGCTTGTAGACTCTATAACTTTCTCAAATACCAAATAATATACACTGATTTGGATTATTTTTACCAAAGATATGTCGCAGTACACATTTTAGCAAAAATGTATGAAGAAAAATTATTAATTTGCAAAATTTTATAACAGAAATGAATAACAATGCAATTTTTTACAAAATTTGCTGTATTTTTTCATTTATAGCGCAAAAAATAAAAAAAAACAGAGGTGATTAAATACCACTGAAAGAAAGCACTATTTGTGTGAAGAAAAGGACAAAAATTTCATATGGGTACAATGTTGCATGACTGAGTAATTGTCATTCAAGATGTGAGAGCGCTAAAAGCTGAAAATTGGTCTGGTTAGGAAGGGGGTTTAAGTGCCCAGTGGTCAAGTGGGGCCCTCAGATACCGGTGTTCCCTATATGAATGAGTAGGGGGTTATATAGTGCTTACTCATTCACAAAAAGGTTAAAAGCAAATCTAAGAGTTGAATAAAAAAAAAATTAATAACGTCCCACAATATAAAGTACTGTGCAAAAGATTTAGGCAGTTGTGAAGAAACTCTGTAAAGTAAGAACGCCTTCAAAAATACTTTTTTGTTTATTTTGTATAAATTTGCAAAATGCAAAGTGAGCGAGCAAGCAAAATCTAAATCATCATTATTTGGTGTGACCGCCTTCTGACTTCAACCCAGCATCAATTCTTATACTTGTACAAAATCAGGAACTGTATAATGTTAAAGTCAGGTGTATTGTTAGCCAATTATACCAAGCAGTTGCTAATGATAATTGCATATGTAGGTTGAAACACAGTCATAAATAATAACGGCTGTGTAGGAGGCTTAAAACTGGGTGAGGAAAAGCCAAACTCTGCAACTAAGGTAAGGTTGTGGAAGACTCATGTCACAGGTCATATACATCATGGCAAGACTGAGCTCAGCAGCAAGGCACAAAGTAGTTATACCGCGTTAGCAATGTCTCTCCCAGGCAAAGATTTCAAAGCAGACTGGGGTTTCAAGATGTGCTGTTCTAGGTCTTTTGAAGCAGAAAGAAACGAGCAACATTGAGGACCGTAGATGCAGCGGATGGCTTAAGGAAACTTAATGCAGCAGATGAAAGACACATCATGTTTCCTTACCTTCGAAATTGGAAGATGTCCAGCAGTGCCATCAGCACAGAACTGGCGGAAACTAGTGAGGCCCATAGAATGCATGACCTTCAGCCTTTAGAGCCACTTTAAAGCGGAGTTCCACCCAAAAGTGGAACTTCCGCTTTAAGTGAAGGTGACCCCCTGAATGCCACAATTGGCATGTCATTTTTTTTTGGGGGGGGGATGCCTGTTTTTTTTTTTTTACAGTTAACCAGCTCCCGCTTCCTCCCTTGGCACTGCGGCTCTGGGAGGAAATTCACCTCTCCCCCCCCCTCCCTCCCGGCGATCTTCTGGGACATGTCACAGGTCCCAGGAGATACACCGCCCATTTGCAGTGTGGCTCGTGCATGTGTAGTGCGGGCCCGGCTTTGAAGCCAAATCCGGGCACACACACTTGCTATGCCAGCACCGCACAGAGGGGTGGGAGAGGAGCGAGTCCACATCATTGTAGCGCGGGACAGGCGAGTGTCTGATTATTAAAAGTCACGAGTTCCACCCATGTAAATGTCAGCAGCTACAAGAAGTGTAGCTGCTGACTTTTAATAATGGGACACTCACCTGTCCCTCGCTCCAGCGATGCGGTCGTCCGAGGGCTCGCTCTTCGCCCCCACCCCTTGGCGGCACCGGCATTGTAAGTGTGGGCACCCGGCTTTGGCTTCAAAGTGGGGCGCGCACTGGGCATGCGCGAGTCACGCTGCACCTTGTGACTGGCCGGTGTATCTTCTGGGACCTGTGAGGTGTCCCAGAAGATCGCCGAGAGGGAGGGGGGGAAGGGGTACTTCCTTCCTGGAGCCGCTGCGCCAGGGGAGGAAGTGGACCTGGGACCCTGTGAAAACAGGGTCCCTGGTCACCCCCTCAAAAAAAGACATGCCGGTTGTGGCATGTCGGGGGGTCACCTTCCATTAAAGCGGACGTTCCACTTTAGGGTGGAACTCTGCTTTAAAACATTTTTTTACTTTGGTACCTGTTCACCAGGGCAGTGCCCAGCTGCTCATGTCATTTGACAATTCCTTCCCTATTAGCCTAGAAAATGACCAGAAGTGATTTTAACCACTTGTCGACCGCCCGCCGTGGCTTGACGGCGACAAGGTGGTTCATTATCACGAAGCGCCATCAGGTGACGGCGGCCGCGAGCACTATGATCGGATTCGATAGAGGACTGATCAGTCTACAGGGCCAGGCCAATAATATTTGGCCTGGCCCTTCCGATCGGTCCTGGCCAATCGTAGTGCACCTCTGCCTCTGTAATGTAAACAGAGGCAGAGGAAGTGAGGTCATCTTCCTCCCTGAAGCACTTTCCGGTTTCGGCGAGGAAGAGAGAGCTTCTAAAAGTGAGTTGCACAACACTACACTGACACCAGGACAGTTAGGCACACTTTTAACCATTTGATGGCCCCCTGATCGCCCCCCTCAGTTAACCCCTTCATTGCTGTCACCCCCTCTCACAGTGTCATATAGTGCAGTGATCTGATTTTTTTTTTTTTTTGTTTACAATAGATTTTATTGGAAGGTAAATACAAACAAATCACAAAAGCATATGGCATCATTACAGTGAAGAAACAAATCCAGAAGAATGATACACGGAATGACATAAGAGAGTGCAACTGTTCATAGAGAAAAAAGCGGCTAAGCATGGAGTGAGGCAGATAAATAGTGAATCTATCTAGAACAGGCAAAAATTCTGTAAATGTGTAGTATAGCAGTTAGGCCAGCATTTTATCCCATAGTTCCCATTTCTGTTTGTATAAAGGCGTAGTATCATTTAGAGTGTGGTAAATTCTTTCCATGAGCTTAATCGAGGACATTCTGGTTAAGACCTGATTCCATGGGAGTGTGTGGGAACGCCAATTGCATGCGATCATCCATTGGATAGAACTGACAAGAGTGTGTATTAGCCTGTTACAGGTTTTGGATAATTCTGGGATGTTTGAGAAGAGCAGGCAAATTTGTGGTGTGAGAATGAACGGGGTATTTGTGAGTTTAGAAATTAGACTAGAGACTTGACACCATATAGGTTTAAGCAGGTCGCAGTCCCAAAATATATGGCGAAAGGAACCTGGGTGATTGCATCCCCTAAAACAGTTCGGGGGGGAGGAGGGGTAGTATAGATGTATTTTCGTGGGGGTCATGTACCACCTGGTTAATAATTTTAAAGGAGATTCTCTAATAGAGGGGGAAAGGGAGGACTTCTTAAGGTTATCAATCATCTGGGCCCAGTCTTTAATCGAAAAAGAGCAGTCTAGTTCCGATTCCCATTGAAGCATGGGTTTCGTTTTCTGAGTCAGAGAGGAGTTAGAGAAGATAATCTCTTAGAGGAAATTTTAATAATTGGTCCACCATGTACTGGGGGTGCTTTT
>BLSH010149575.1:484900-498551 GCA_018402905.1 Glandirana rugosa | reverse complement strand
AAAAAAAGGGAGAGAGACGGGAAAAAAGGGAATAGAAAGGGGGAGACCAAGCGAAGCAAAAGATAGGGAGGAAGGGCATTATCAAAGCCCTCAAGAGAAAGGGGATAAAGACAGAACAGGGTGAACAGAGACAGAAAAAGAGCAAAAAAAACCACAACATAAGCATTATCCCATTGATCCACAAGCATGACTTCAGTGCAGGAGCCGTCTGTCCTGGATCATTCCAGGAATCACCCACTGAGGCCCCGCCCCACTCTAACCTAGTAGCCTTTCAATAATCAAATCCCTTGGTGCCAACCCTGGGGTGTCCAGCCATGGGTCCCACAGTTTGTTAAACTTGACTGCACAGTCGCGGTGTTGGAAGACATATTTCTCTAGACGGAGCAGATCTCCCATTCGTGAGATCCATTCCCTCAGTGAAGGGGGTTCAGGGTCCTTCCAATGATGGAGTATCAATTTGCGGGCCTGAAACAGTGCCCTGCCTATGGCCTGTTTTGGAATGTCTTCGATAGGGAGGTAATCAAGAATTCCCAAAAGTGCCGGTGTGCTGCACAATCTCACACATGCACAGTGGGGGGCCGGCTGTGATTCATCAGGAAGTCACAGCCAGCTCCCAAATCCAAGATGGCTGGCCAGGGATCCAAAGAAGCTGAGAATAATCAGCTGTGTGAAGACAGCGCTGACCTTTGAAAGTCACTGGCCTCAGTATTTGTAGCTGCTGACATTTCATTTTTAAAATCCTTAGTGAAATTCTTTTTTAATGGCCCTGTATTGCTTCACCCATAGAGCAAAGAAATAACAAATATAATAAATAACAAGTGTAAGGGGGGCACTGTAAGGGTGGATTTTTTTTAAACTGAGCAGTACCCTGAAAAATCTACCTTTTTGTCTTGAATTCATCCTGAAAAATAGCAGTACACTTACTGTGCCTGGGTACTCCTCTTCTTATAGCTGTATATTTAGTGTGTGACAAATATTGCTGTCTTTGTGTCTGATGATGCCATTAAAGTGCTACTCTCTGTTCTTGCTGGAGAAGAAACTCCAGTTCAAGGAATTCCTGTTAATTCCTTAAAGGGCACCCTAAATAGCCAGTGTCGAAATGGAAGAGTGACCAATTGGAGGAGGCATTTCAGGCTGTGGTAACCTGCTCACTTAATGTGACCCAGAAGCTCTCTCAGCTCTACATTCTATTGTGATCGCATTATACCCCCCTGAGGCTCTATAAGATGGGCAACAGTAGGGAGCTACATTGTCATAGATGTAAAAGAGAACATGGGGATTTAATTCATTTACTTTGGCGTTGCCCCAAGCTACATCACTATTGGAGACAAGTACTGGACACCCTGAATGCGGTATTCAGGGTAAATATCCCCTTGAATCCTAAATTATGTTTTTTAAGTGTCCTTGAGGGGGTTGTAGAGGGTGAATGCCCCAGGATAGCCATTGGACACAACCTTTTTCATGCCCGAAAGCTAATCTTACAACTTTGAAAATCCCCTGATCTTCCTATGTTTAGTCTTGGGTAACCTCTGTAGGCAAATTGCTACTTTTAGAAAGCCATATTTACCTACACAGGGGCTACCCCGGTACATTCAAAAAGCCATAGCTTGATACCCCTGGACTTAGCCCAAGTTAGCTTGTATACTAGAGACTATTTTTGTGCCAGATAGGCCATTGGAGTATGACGTGTATTCAATTACGATAGACCTCTGAGATAATATGTTTTTCTGAGGTGGGTTATGTTACTGCTTCATTGTGTAGATCAGGGGTCCTCAATCTATGGCCCTCCAGTTGTTCAGGAACTACAATTCCCATCATGCCTAGTCATGTCTGTGAATGTCAGAGTTTTACAATGCCTCATGAGATGTGTAGTTCCGCAACAGCTGGAGGGCCGTAGTTTGAGGATGCCTGGTGTAGATGGTATGCTGGAGATGGGTTAGATGGCACTTATGATATCTATATTCGAATATCTGCACGAGCACAAATGTATTTTTTTTCTCTTGTGCAAGATATTGTGTACCACATTGTCCTAGATCAGGGTTTCTCAGCCAGGGTTCTGTAGAACCCTAGGGTTCCTCCAGAGGTTGCTAGGAGTTCTTTGAGCAATGGTCAATTTCTACCTCTCAGATAAATTCCCAATGACATCATTGATCTTTTTAGCTATCTGTAAGGGATAGTTATTTCCACTGACCACATGTGTAAGGAGCATTCTTCCCATTGACCATCACACTAATGTATTATAAGTTGTAGATTTTTAATTTTTAACAGGGGTTCCCTGAGACCGGAGAACTATTTCAAGGGTTCCTTGGTGTTGAAAAGGTTGAGAAAGCCTGTCCTAGATTGTGAAACCGTTTGTATTAATAAACATTTTTCTGATTTAAAAAAAAAAAAAAGGATCTCATGGCGTCTGCTTCATTCTTCCTGTGGAACTGTGCCTTCTTCATATTTTACTAAATATTACCTCACCAGTCATCTTTTCACCAGTCATCAGAGGGGCGGCTCTGAGATGAGAAAGTAAAGCCCTGCTACTCCACCGAAATGGCCACATTCAAACAGGTACATTGTGAAAAAAAGGATGGTAGGTTTGTAATAAGGAAAAGATAAGCTGTTGGTAAACCACAGTCAATAATGGAGAATAGTCCATTCCCCTCTGCTGTTTTCTTTTTGGGGCACAACTGTGCTCAGGTCCTCATTAAATTGTCCATACACATGGCAATTTCATAGTGTTTACAAGTTTAATTCCATTTTTTGTATAAATTGCAGTGATCAATTGCATAAAGTAATGGCTTTGATCAACTGCAAGGAGATGGGATTGAGATAACCCCCAATCAAATGTGTCCCAAAAAAATCAGATAGATTTTTTTTTCCTGTTTTGTGTCCATTTCAATGTGATTTTTCAACAAACTGTGTTAAAGCTGTCAATTTACTGCCTAGTCTTAAATGCACAATTAACCAACCATCTTGTGATTGTATTCTTTTAGATTGTACACTCCACAAGCAGGGTCTTCCTAATTCTCTTGTATTAAATTGTGCTGTAATTGTCTTTCCTGGACCTCCCCATGTCAGCCTACTACGGGTCAGCTCCGCCCCCTCTGACCCCTCCAGGACCACCTCTTTCCTAGCCCATAAAGGGCGGCTGTCTGCCCCATAACACTGTTCTTTTTTCGTCCTCGCTCCGGACACCTTTTTTTTGCATTTTTTATTTTTGTTACTTTTCATTTTTTCTTCTCTTTTCTCTCTCGGAGGCTGCCCGGGCGTTCCCCTCCGGATTACGGACAAGACGCCTAGAGGAGGTGGGTTCCCGGAAGCGGGCTATAACAGTATAAATTACTGTATACTCCTGCGGGCAGGAAAACACTACGGTTACTAGAGACCAACTCGACTAGAACAACGGTATAAACTACTGTCTATGGTCGCAGAGGAAGTAACGAGAGAGATTGCTGTACGCCTTATCGCGAATAACAGTATAAATTACTGTCTACGGCGGTAGCGGGAATAACAGTATAAATTACTGTCTACTGTACATTCGGAATAACAGTATAAATTACTGTCTACTGTACCTACAAAATAACAGTATAAATTACTGTCTATAAAGATGGGCGGATTAACAGTATAAAGTACTGTATACTGCAGCATAGAGGATAACAGTATAAAGCTACTGTCTGCTATGGATTTACTAACATCATATAACAACAAGAACATAAGGTACTGTTCCTTTATGTTGGGCACAGCGGAGTGTTTTATTACTATAATGCTGGGTAACATGTTTTCTTGTTTGGGTACCTTACTTTCATTTTTGCAGTGGCAGCGGCTGGGTTCCTGCAGCGGGCGGCGCGCTGAGCCCGCTAGTTCCTGGGCGGAGACTGTCGGGTGGAATCTGACGTCACCAACGAGCGCCGCAGGCCGTTGCTAGGCGACGGCTGGGACGCTCATTTTGGATTGGCGGCGGCAGTCTTCTTCCCAGGCGTCCCACGGAGGAGAGGGCGCTCTGCAGGTCTGCCGCTCGGTCACACTGCACACAGGTAGGCAGCGCTGTTCTCCCGGCTGGTATGCTTGGGATGGCAGGCTGTTAATTTTCCCTCTCCATTGGCTGCCTTTGGAACAGTGCTGAGCTCCATGGAGAGGTAGAGAGGGGAGGAGGGATTTTTTTTTTTTTCCTTTCTTCCCTTTGATCTGGTTGTCTCTCTCTGCTGCTCGCTATATGGAGGTTGTATTTTGATTGATTGCCATGTTTTTTTTTTTTTTTTGTTTCTCTCCTCTTCTCTCTCTCTCCCTCCCTCCCTACAGAGAGAGGTCCTCAAGGCGGGATAAAGGCCCGCGAAAGGCTGGCAGATCTACCGCCAGCAAGGAGGAGGAGAGGAACGCCCATAAGGGTCGGCGGCAAGAACGCCTTAGATCCCCGTCTCCCCAGCCGCACTCTAGTCGGAGCGCACAGAAGAAAAAGCGTCATAGACCCTCGCATCGCAGAGAGAGGGAGCGGTGGTCATCTTCCTCACCCAGTGGGTCGTCTTCATCATCAGATCAGGAGAATGCGTGCTGGGCCTGTTCAGCTCAAGCCTTACCTGGCAAGTTGGTGTGTGCCTCCTGCTTCAAAGAAGCCTCGCGGAATGACGCCTCAGATGCTCGCTGGGTAAAATCATATATAAAGGATGCAGTGAGAAAGGGTCTTAAGGGCATCACCAAACGACCATCTCGCCTTCCGGGGTCATCTTCTTCAACAGACTCATCAGTGCAATGGGGTGAGGGTAGACGGGAGTCTTCCGAGTCTGAGGGCGACTCCGAACCTCGGGCTTTTGATTTTGCATTGATTCCGCCCTTGGTAGAGGCAGTGAAGGAGGCCATGAAATGGCAGGAAGATGCTTCTCCGCCAAAGAAGCAACGCAAGTACTACCCGGAGTTGAAAAAGTCGCTACCTTCCTTTCCATTTATAGAAGAAATTCGGGAGGTCATGAAGGACGAATGGGCTAGGCCAGAGAAGAGGTGGAATGTCCATAATAGGGTCGCAAAGCTTTACCCATTTAGTTCAAGGGACACGGAGTGTTGGGACGCTGCACCTAGGGTGGATGCATCCCTGCAGAGACTGGCCCGCCACATTACGCTTCCCCTGGATGATTCAGTCTCTTTCAGGGATCCCATGGATCGGAAGATGGATACGGACCTAAAGAGGCTGTACACTGTGGCGGGTGCGGCCTGTAGACCAGCAGTGGCACTCACTTCAGTGGCAGCAGCCCTTAAATCTTGGGTGGCCGAATTGATGGGGGAATGTTCGGGAGAAGAGTGAGAAAGTGCTCCGTGGCAATTCCTGAAGATTGCAGTGGAATTCGTGGCAGAGGCAGCAGTGGACCACGCAAGAATGGCAGCTAGAGTTATGGCTCACTCCGTTTCGGCCCGCAGAGCCTTATGGTTGAAACATTGGGCGGCGGACAGCTCGTCAAAACATAGTCTGTGTGCGGTTCCGTTTGACGGGAAACTGCTCTTCGGGAGTCCATTAGAAGCGGCAATCCTGAGGGTTTCAGGTGGAAAGTCCAGGTTAATTCCCCAAGAAAGGAAGAAGCAGCGTCAGTCCTTTCGCCCCTACAGAAAGCCGAGGGACGCCTACAGGGAGGCAACGGCTTACAGACCAGGCAGGCCGTTCTTCAGACAATGGAAGGGCTCTGCAATAAATATGCGTAGACCGGCAAAGAACAGGGCCAACGACGCTCCGAAGGCCGCTGCTAAAGCCTTCTGAAGGTGTCTCCGCTCTGTCCCCTCAAGTCGGGGCAAGATTGAACCGATTTGCGGGGGTTTGGGCGGAGGGAATTCAAGACGTCTGGATTTTGAATATAGTCCGGTCGGGCTATCGGCTCGACTTCAAGGCAAGACCTCCCCGGGCTTTCTTTGTGGAGACTCGACTACCTTCAGATGCGGAGAGGAGGAGGTGTTTGCGGACATATACCGAAGAATTATTGGCAGCAAACGCCATTTCTCCAGTTCCAGAGCGAGAACGGGGTTTAGGGGTTTACTCCCCCCTGTTTTTAGTGCCAAAAGCATCGGGCGGCTTCAGACCAGTCCTGGATCTCAAGAGGCTGAACTCACTGATGAGGATTCCCCCGTTCAAGATGGAGTCACTGCAGACTATCATTTCTGTAGTGAGGGAAGGAGATTGGATGGCGTCCATCGACTTGGCAGATGCGTATCTCCATGTGCCAATAAACAAAGCTCATCAGCGTTTTCTCAGATTTGCGGTGGAGGGATCGCACTTCCAGTTCCGATGCCTTCCATTTGGCCTTTGTACGGCACCCAGAATGTTTTCAAAACTACTGTCGGCAGTCATCGCGGTTCTCAGAACCGAGGGAGTTCAGATATTCCATTATTTGGACGACATACTCCTGTTGGGGGCCTCGAAGGAACTTCTACAGTGCCAAGTTCAGCTCACCTGCAAAACACTCGCTGGTTATGGTTGGTTGGTGAATGTTCAGAACAGCCGGATGAACCCGACTCAAACGTTGGAATACCTCGGGGTGGAATTCAACACGCGCCAGGGGCGAGTTTATTTACCACACAGGAAAGTAATTCAGATTCAGTCTCGTGCCAGGGCAGTGAGAAGAACAGCATCCATGCAAGCGAGAGAGTGCATGCGGTTCCTAGGGTTGCTGTCAGCAACCATTCCGGTGGTGCCGTGGGCAAGATGGCACAGAAGGACGTTTCAGGCCAATTTCCTTCTCCAGTGGGATCGCTGCTCGCTGATTCAGAAGATTCACCTTCCAATACCGATCAGGTGCTCTCTAGTTTGGTGGACAAAGGCACGCAATCTGTCGAGGGGAGTTCCCCTGAATCCCTTGGAACCGTTGCTGGTGACAACCAATGCAAGCTCAATCGGTTGGGGAGCTCATTGCCTAGATCAGCAGGCGCAGGGGCGGTGGAAGACTCTGGCGGTACGACCGTCAAATTGGCTGGAGTTAGAGGCCGTCAGGCACGCGCTGATAGCTTTTCAGCCAGTTTTGCGGGGTCAAGCAGTCAAGATACTGTCCGACAACAAGACGGCGGTAGCTTATGTGACACGTCAAGGAGGCACCCGGAGCCGAGCACTTCTTCAGGTGGCAGCTCAGATCTTTCCATGGGCCGAGGAGAATCTGGTTTCTCTCACAGCCTCTTATCTTCCCGGGACGGACAATGTCTTGGCAGACCAGTTGAGCCGACAGTTTTTGGATCACAACGAGTGGGGCCTCAACCCCAAATACCTAGCCAGGATCTTCACGGTATGGGGTACCCCATCGATAGATCTAATGGCAACGGAGAAGAATTGTCAGCTTCCTCGTTTCTTCTCTCGAACATGGAATCCTCAGGCCTCCGGCCAGGATGCGCTGTCCAGATCCTGGGTGTTCTCTTTGGTGTATGTGTTCCCTCCGCTTCCCTTGAAGGTACTCTTGAAGATACAGCAGGAGAGAGTCGCGGCGATAGCAATCCTTCCGTACTGGCCCAGGAGGCCATGGTTTGCCCTGGCCTGGAGAATGAAGGTTTGCAACCCGATCCAGTTACCTACGGCTCCAGATCTTCTAATCCAGTGCGGGGTGTGCCATCCGAACCCCGGGAGACTGAAGCTAATGGCGTGGAATTTGAGAGGAGATCTTTAGGCAACTTACGGCTCAACGTGCGGGTGGTGAATACTCTGCTGCAAGCTCGAAAGAAGACTACGAATTCCGCATATTATAGAGTCTGGCAGACCTTCTGTAACACCGCTGCTTTGAAGGGTTGGAATCTGAACTCTCCAACTGTTGCAAACATCTTGGACTTTCTCCAGGAGGGCCTAGATAAGGGCCTAGCATACAATACCCTGAGAGTCCAAATCTCAGCCTTGTCGGCGATGCTGAACAGAAGATGGGCTCTACATCCGCTTGTGGCCAGATTTTTCAAAGCAACCATGAAGATAAGGCCTCCACGAAAATCTTTTTTTCCAAAGTGGGACTTGACGGTGGTCTTAAGAGCATTGTTGGCTTCTCCTTTTGCTCCAGCCTCGACCTGCGTTCTCACGTTGAGAACCGTCTTTTTGTTGGCGATTGCTTCAGCGAGACGAGTTTCAGAGTTATGTGCCTTTTCTTCAAAAGAGCCTTACTGCATGATCCTGCGAGACAAGGTGATACTCAAGCCGGTGCCCAGTTTTCTACCTAAGGTCAACACTTCGTTTCACTTAAACTGGGAGACAATTCTTCCAGCCTTTCCGATAGAGTCAGGGGAGGACGAGTGGAATTTGTTGGACTTATTCTCAGTCATCTCGGATTACCTGAAACGCACAAAGGAATTCCGGCGGCAGGATCAGTTGCTGGTGTTCCCAGCGGGGCCCAAGAAGGGAATGGCCGCATCTCCGAGAGTGGTTTCGTCTTGGATAGTGCGTACTATACAGATCGCATACAAGTCTTTGGGCCTCTCTCCTCCATCTGAGATTACGGCGCACTCTACGAGGGGTATGGCAGCCTCGTGGGCAGCATATGCCAAGGTCTCGGCGGAAGCAGTCTGCAGAGCGGCAAGCTGGAGTACGCCGAACACGTTCATTAAACATTACAGGCTAAACGTGGCCTTCCCGGCCGAGGAGGCGCTGGGTTGTAAAATTATTTTGGCGGCTGTCGCCCATTAAAATTATTGAAGCAGCATATTCGCAGGCTGTGGTGTTGGTTATTTATCTCTTTTGGGGGCCCTCCTTTGGGATGAGGTAGCTTGGTACATCCCGTAGTAGGCTGACATGGGGAGGTCCAGGGATAAGGAAAATTGTTGCCATACTTACCATAATTTTCCTTTCCTGGATCCTCCCCATGTCAGCTGTGGATCCCCACCCAATTATCCGTCGCGAGGCGGGTACAGTTGAACAGTGTTATGGGGCAGACAGCCGCCCTTTATGGGCTAGGAAAGAGGTGGTCCTGGAGGGGTCAGAGGGGGCGGAGCTGACCCATAGTAGGCTGACATGGGGAGGATCCAGGAAAGGAAAATTACGGTAAGTATGGCAACAATTTTCCTTAATTTTGTAAAGCGCTGACTGTTGGATACTATATAAATCCTGTAATCTAATAATATTAATTTGCCAAAACGAGTGGTTTTAAAGGGGTTGTAATCAAATTAAGATTGCCACATGTATGGCCAACTTAAGGAATGAATTTTGTTTTACCTTAGAAGAAAAATTCCAACCAGGCCACTCATATAAGTTGCAAATATTTTAGCAAACTTTATTGCATACTTGATTTGGTTCAGTGACTCAAAGTAGTGAAAACAAGAGAATCAACAAAGTAGCCAAGCAGCTAGCAATTTTAAAACGGATAATCCGTGCAAGCCTTCCCTCCTTACTTTTAGGCCATGCCAGTGCACTAATAAGCCGAACTGCTAGGTGGGAGGGTCTGCCTATCATAATCACATGATCAGTCACATGTTGCTGTATTAAACAATGCAAAGTTCCGGTATCCTTTTAGATGTTCATTATGCTTTCCATGCACAGGGATACCCCCACCACCAAAGCAACAGTCCATTCACTTTGGCTTCAATAAACAGTCTAGGCAGGGGCTGTCTTTTTTTGGTGGTTATTGCTAATAAAACTTGTAACAGGAGTGGGGTTGGGGCATACGATTCTCCAAAATGCCTTTCCTAGTAGTAGTAGCTAGCAGTGAACTGTCCAGTGAACAGAACAGCTGAAGACCATGGGGCTAGTTTTTGAGTGTCTGATTACCTTGCGCAACCTCCCAGCTGTTGGTACCCAGCGGAGGGTCCAGCATGCAGTCTCAGGGATCAATTGCCTACTTCCAGCCTCCTCCAGACACAACCCAGTTATTGAGATGACACCTCCCTGAACCAGATCCCTTGTGTTGTGGTTCTGCGATTAGTTCTAAACTCCATTCAAGCCTTTAGTCCTATCACTTCTAAGGCCTCTTAGAGCAGCTGTACAGTTCATAAGCTGCCAGACAGTAGCAGCTCCTGCACCTCTGTAACCCTCCTGGGGAGAAGGTATCCTGCTTTCCAGTGTCTCACACTATTTATCCACAGTCCAGCCCCCTACTGGACACTTCCCCTCCATGGATATGCTGGAACCTGATAAATATTTGGACTGGTAGGTTTGAATCCCACCCTAAGCTCTTGAAGCCTTTCCAGAGGCAAGGGGAAGCAATCAAATTCCCAGTTTGTGAGACCATAAACGATCACTGCTCCCTTGATTACAGAAGGAGCCAAAGTTAAATTTGCCTAGCCACTTACACTAGAAGAGTGCTGCACCTGTAATTTGACATCATACTCCAGGCAATCTTTTCAGAAGGCAGTCCTGGAGGGGGTAGAGGGATGGAAATTCTGGCAAACTGTATCTACAAGCTAAGTACTGTTGCTCTGGTGGATCTTTTTGTGAATTTTAGAAACTTGAAACTGGCTGCAGTTTAAAATGGACCAATATGTGTTGATAGCATTAAAATACAAAATAGTTGGTGTAGCAATGATGGATATAATTTTAGTAAACCTTAGTTTTCCATTAAATTTCATTTCTAGCACCATTAACAATAGGAATGTGCTTGCTTCTAGATATACAGGGAAGATGACATCAAAGAGGATCTAAAGTCTACATATGCTGAACTAACCCCTGTTACCCCTTCGCACCCTCTCAGTAATCGTTTTATATTAAATAACATAACCATGTACCCACAGTTTTCTTTTTAACTGTGCTGACACAAAAAAGTCAAGCATGGTGAGGATGTTATGTAAATAGTGATCAATCGGTGGCTCTGCCTAGACTCAAATCCTGACCACGTACCTCTGCAGCTTACTGTTGCTGTTGGCTGAAGGACTTTGGCTGGAGTTTTTCTTAGGTGAAAGAATATTGGTTCACCTCTGTTGTATAAGGGTAACTGATACAATTTAAAATCAGCATATTAATACCCACTTTTTAACGCCTTGATTTCTGTTATATTATTAGAATGACTGCGGTAATATTACAGGATGTGTCTTCACAAAGAAGTTGCTGATGTCAAACAATATGGCGGAGAGAAAACCAATGTTCCTCTTTCAATATTACTTGCACAACACAGGTCAAGCGCCGTGGTTTTGCCTAAACAAAATTAAGATGAATAAAACTTCAGGCCAGATAGCATCCATCCCTGTGTTACAATAATAACAGATTTTTTTCTAAGGTAGAACCATCCAAAACATTTTTGTGGTTTAGATAGGTTAGGAAGGGGGACAACTGTCAGTGATACAAGAGGAAGTAAGGGCAATTTTCCTTAAAACTGAGGGAAATCCTACCTTTGACAGCTGTTAGTGGAACAGGTGTCCCCAGTGGAGAGAACACTAAAAACATAACAGAAGTTCAATCCTATCTCCAAAAACTAAAACCATAAAAAGTTTGGTTTGAATTTCCAATTTAACTCCTTAGGATAGGAAAAATCATCAATGGCTTAACAATCAAATGAGGGATATATCATTTTTTAATTTCTGTGGGTCAGTATGGTTCCAAGTACAGGCATCTTGAAGGACAAGTTCATATTTGTAAAATTATCCCTTACCTAATTTCTCAACTACCTTGAATGAATCCTACCATGGAGTGATTGTAACGCTTGTTGTTTTCCTTCTTACCATTGCACAGAGCAGGTAAAAAAAAAAATCTTTACAATCAGTTTAAAGTATGGCATTGGTTTAATGATATACCTCTTGTAGAATGACTCCCATTTTAACCGGTTCCACACCGTGTGCAGTATATTTACTGCGGCGGTGTGGACGCTTACCGCGAATCGCCGTAAAAAGGCGGCGATTTGTGCAGGCGCAGCTAGGGGGCGAGCGCCACGCCGCTGGCGGCACACCCTTGTGCCCGACACACTCTGGAGGAGTGTGCCCGTGTCTCTGGCAGACCCGATGTCCGCCGGCAAGCCGCGATGAGCTGCTAGAGCCAAATGGGGACATTAGCGATCTACTGATCCCTGTCACTGGGATCAGTTAGATCTCTTATACCCATGGTAGCCCAGCCCCCCCACAGTTAGTACACGCCCAGGGAACACAGTTAACCCCTAGATCGCCCTCTGCAGGTTAACTTCTTCACTGCCAATGACATTTATACAGTAACCAGTGGACATTTAAATTTCTGATCGCTGTATTAATGTCATTGGTCCCAAAAAAAGTGTCAAAAATGTCCGCCATGTCCGCCCCAATATCGCAGTACCGCTAAAAATTGCAGATCGCCGCCATTACTAGTAAAAAAAATAAATAAAAATAAAAACCCCAGAAATTAATTCTCATCATGAACTTTTGCTCAAACCAATCAATAAACGCCGATTGCGTTTTTTTTTACCAAAAATATGAGAAAGAATATAAATTGGCCAAAACCGATGAAAAAAAATGTTTTTTTATATTTTTTTTGGATTTGAATTTTAGCAAAAAGTAAGAAATATTGTTCTTTTTTTGCAAAATTGACGCTTTCTTTGTTTATAGCAGAGATCAGAAATGACACAGCGGTGATCAAATACCACCAAAAGAAAGCTCTATTTGTGGGGAAAAAAGGACGCAAATTTTGTTTGGGTACAACGTCGTACGACCGCGCAATTGTCAGTTATAGCGACGCAGTGCCGCAAAAAGTGCTCTGGTCAGGAAGGGGGTAAAACTTTCTGGGGCTGAAGTGGTTAAATGAAAATACATTCTCTGCCTACAATGGTTTGCTACATGCGCAGCAAAAAATAGTGTCCCTGGAAAATCTTTATGAAATTTTGGCAACTATGCATATGTGTTATGTGGTTAGCAAGGAGATAAACATGTATGTTGTGACAGACCCAACCAGGACAGAGGCTTTTGGAGAGGACTAGGAGCAAGCCTCCTACCCACTGATTATGGCCCATGGAGAGAGCAGATCATTCTCTAAGGATGGACAACCACTTAAAGGACGCTGAGAGCAAGGCTTGGATTAATTCTCTGAATAAGGACAATACAGCTTTCCTTCTGGAGTGGATGGAAAGGTGTAATTTTGATCTTGTACAGGGTAATGGTCAGAGGAACTATGCTGGCCCTCTTGCAGACTGGGTTGGAGAGGCTCCGTCACTTGGGACAGAAATATTGATCAACTATAATCCTCAAGAGATCTATGAAGATAAATTAATCCCACACTATCAGACTGCTGGGACATTGTATGTCTCCCGATGACTTGTCTAGTGGATAGAATACACAAGTTTGTGTCTCTCCCATTGTTAATTGGGTCACCTATTGATTCTGTCTGTCTGCTAGTATTATGTCCATTCCACCTTGTTGGCAAACTATTGTGAGATTTTATGTGTTTATACTTACAGTATAATATGTAATGTACTTTGTGAGCTCGGTGCCGGGCAGTCTGACCGGGAGTGGGATCTCTGATTAATTACATTGTGTGGGTGGGCACTGAGTCACCTAGGTGGCTTAATTTTTTTTGAACCCTTTCACTGTGAAACCAATTTTTTTTTCCGACTTTCATTTTTGAAGCCTTTCGCTGCCAAACCAAAGGTTTTTTTTTCCAATTTTAACCCTTTCACCGTTAACCACTTCCGGACCGCCGTACGTCGTTTGACGGCGGTACTTTGAAGTGGGATACCGTTGTTATGGTAGCAGATAGCTACCATAACCCCGGTATCGTTTTTTTCAGCCAGAATGCGTCTTAGCGACCGACTTTTTTTGCTATGGCCCCAATACCATCGATAGA